>SDVV010030091.1:0-11720 GCA_016164225.1 Gammarus roeselii | reverse complement strand
AGTTATTACCTATCACTACGTATTAGTTATTACCTATCACTAAGTATTAGTTATTACCTATCACTACGTATTGGGGAGTACCTATCACTACGTATTAGTGATCACCTATCACTACGTATTAGTGATTACCTATCACTACGTATTGGGGAGTACCTATCACTACGTATTAGTGATCACCTATCACTACGTATTAGTGATTACCGATCACTACGTATTGGGGAGTACCTATCACTACGTATTAGTGATCACCTATCATTACGTATTAGTGATTACCTATCACTACGTATTAGTGATTACCTAGCACTACGTATAAGTTATTACCTATCACTACGTATTGGGGAGTACCTATCACTACGTATTAGTGATCACCTATCACTACGTATTAGTGATTACCTATCACTACGTATTAGTGATAACCTCTCACTACGTATTAGTGATTACCTATCACTACGTATTAGTGATTACCTATCACTGCGTATTAGTGATTACATATCACAACGTATTAGTGATCACCTATCACTACGTATTAGTGATTACCTATCACTACGTATTAGCGATTACCTACCACTACGTATTAGTGATTACCGGGAGCACAGCGTTCGCGCTAAAAGTATTCCCTCACACGCGCACTATCGCCACTTCACTTCACCTCACTGTCATGGCCGGACACTGTCATAACCGATAAAAATCTTCCATCCCACGTGCTTTCTACCTAACGATAATTCAGCCCACACGCATTTTCCACCACTTCAAAATCTGCCACTGTCATGTCTGCCACTGTCATTTCAGCGAAATAGGCGTACCAACCCAGCAGTTAACACTTTCATGAAACTTCAATAAAAAAAAACTAAAAAACGGCATAACGTACCCTACAAAAATACGTATGTTTGCCCCGCGGGTTAGAAATACTTACCTTTGCCCCGCGGGTTAGAAACACGTCCCCTAGGTTAGGTTAGGTTGGCCAGGAAAAGTTTCCCTTAAATGATAACCGGTAAAATGGTACGACTGGTGGCTGATTCTGACGTGGGCTGAAACAGATTTTTTGCCAGAATGTCACTGGCAGATATGACAGTGGCTGGTGTGACTGAGGAACGCTATGGATGTTCGCTGTTAAAAAATGGTACCGTAGGTAGGTAGTCGGAACAACTTGGGGCTGATAAGGCAGTTGGCGGAGATGGTAGGGGCTGATCTGACGTTAGCTATAAAAGAATTTAGCGCCAGGGATAGCGACCCGTGATTACCTACCACTACGTAATGGTGATTACCTATCACTACGTATTTGAAATTATTACTTCAAAATCGACGTTCTCTGTGAGATCGTTGAGGATAATATTGTACATTTGATTTTACTCCATGAAATACTAAATGGCAGCCCACTAAAGATGAACCTAGACGAATTCAGTTTGAACTTTGGTTTTCGCCTATCAAAATTGTGTATTTGATAATGAAGTTACATGAGTTACATTATGAAAATTAAAAAACTCATTGCTAGACAATGGAAATGATGAATTTACTAATAATGGAAAATAATACGAAGGAGCGAAAAAATATCACGAATAGGCCCACACCAAATCTAGTTTTAGTCGATCAATCCTATGAAGTCAAAAATTTCCTTATTGTAATAATTCCCTTAGCTATTTGATTGCATTGAATTCGTGTATACAAATATTTACAGATGTGGATGCATGACGGAATCATTAAGAATCAAGGTGGATGACGGCGAGCCGCAACTTTCTCTTCACTAATGCTCTCACACACATACCCAACACTTAGACCATAAGCGTTAAAAGGTCTGACCAGGAGCCCACAACATGCACTTCAGGTCTGGAGTAAAGTCAGATATGAGAATCAGAAGCATGGTCCAAAAACTTTCACTGGTTTACCCATGCCAAGTCAGAGTTGCTTGACCCTTTCCCACCCACGTTCGCCCTGTTTCTCAACGGGACAACCGAGAGTAGGGAAGCTAATCAGGGCCGTGCCAAAGTTCATCCATTCAAAGTCGTTCATTACACAGGACTTTCCATGGCACGCTCTATCTCCGCACTGATGTCCCTTATCCCCATAATGCCTTCTTCACGCCATACATGCACCCAAACTTCCTCACTTCCTCTGTTTCCCTTAAACTCCCATTATATATCCTCGCCATGTGTTTTGAACCACCTTAGAAGACGGGAATCGACTCCGTCCTCCAACTTCCTCACCATCCCCTTTCTGCTTCGAAGACTGTCATTATTTATCCAATGTGTTTCCTCCCTGCTTCCTTATGTCCAGTTTTCTCCACATTGGAGTCCAGGAACAGAACACTGAACTTCATCTAATAAAATTTAGTATGACATCGTTTTCGTTCGCATCGCTATTTCCGGAACGTTTCGTAACATTGCTTCCACGCATAATAACTCGCAGAATCTTCTCATCACAAATCCTACCAAACTCCAACATCATTCCTAGACAACTTCTCCTTTGAATACCACACCAGTAACGTATCATCCTAAACAGCAACAGACTCATTTGCCAACTCCACCCGTTTGTTCATAACAATCATAAGCCTCAACCCAATACACTCGCATTCACCTCCCTGACCCCTCCATCCATATAGAGAATGAACAGCCAGGGGGACATAAATGCAGCCTTGTCACAGTCTCACTTTCACGAAGAACCAAGCCCTCACCTCGCTCTCTGTCTGACACATGCTCTGCCGTCAATATGGATATTCTGGACTGCTTTAAACGTGTATAAATAGCTACATTTATCTGAATTGAATACAAAATTATATTCTCTTAAATTTATTTATTGCTAAAATATATCATTAGGTCAGCTTATGATCTATTTTCCTGCGGTGCTTACAGTATCCCCAGGGACGTATGATGATTGTCCCTGTATAGGATTGAATAGATAAGCTTCGAAGCCTTCCGTTATCGTTGTATTGCTGAACCTATAGAATAATCATCTATGACTCATTAGCTCATCTGTTGCGAACTCATTAATCCACATTCCCGCCATCCTGTGAAATTCTTCATTCATCTAGTCCACTAGTTGGAGATGTATCCAAGGACTGTCTTTGGTGTTTAAATGGATGAAACATATTATATTAGGAATTAAGGATTTGGGGGACACACTTGGACCCTTCTGGGGCCCTTTGGGACATCCTTGAGACCCTTTGGGTCCCTCTTGAAAAACTGTGAGACCTTCTTGAGGGCAGTCTGAATCCTGGAATCTTTGTTCCGCCCTCCCATACACAGAGGAATGTAAAAATGTGGTGTGCTTGAGTAGAGAAATTAGTTTCACAGTCCACAGAATTGCTGACGCAGAAGAGGAGAGAAGCCTCGAGGCTGGTCGAGGTGCGTCGAAATTAGTCGAAACTTGTTGAGGCAAGTCGAGATGGGCGCGACGAGTCGAGACTGGCCGAAATGATTCGAGACAAACCGAGATGAGCTAAGACGAGGGGACTCGAGGGACCCAGGGAGCTCGGGGGACCCGGGGACTTGGGTTACCCTCCGAGGCTCATCGGGCTCTTTTGAGACCCAAGGGACCTCTGCCCCCCTCCCACACCGCTCCCACCCAAAAATGCTTGAGTAGAAAAATTAGTTATTACAGTCGCCAGGATTTACGGCGCAGAGGAGGAGAGCCGCGTCAAAGCTGGTCGAGGTGCGTCGAGATCAGTCGAAGCATGTTAAGACAAGTCGAGTTGGGCACGACTAGTCGAGACTGGCCGAAATGAGTCGAGACAAGCTCAGACGAGCTGAGACGAGGGGACTCGAGGGACTCGGGAAGCTAGGGGAACCCTGGGGACATGGGTTATCCTCCGGGACCTATCGGGCTCCTTACGGGACTCGAGGGACCTCTGCTTCTCCCACCCTATACCCCTAATGAATATGTATGATGTCAATAATACGAGCAATTTTTCAGCCCATGATGAGCCTGCCCTTTATTTCCTCTTCACGATCCACAATTTAATGAAGTAATGCTAGTGTAGGCCCACTTGTACTAGAGTATCTGTTTGTAACTTTGTAAATAAGTGTTTTTTCAGCCCGTGCTCGCTCGCGTGTGCGCGGACCATTTGTAATTTCTTTTGTTGATCTTCACCGCGTACCTATAAACCTTGTGGTGCGTTGCGGTTGAAATTGATCTGATCCGTACCAATTTCAACGACACTAGATGTGCGCACTGGCGTGCGTACATATTACTCTTGAGGCTCTTAGGTGTTGGAAGAGGGGATTCGTTTCGTCTGAGTCTTTATCTTACCTGAGTAATTAAATTGATTTAAAAATAAAATAGACTGCGTAGCTGTAAACATTCTGTTGCATTGCTGTCATAGCTGACATTGTCAGTGTAGCTGTAAACCTTGTACCAATTTCGACGATACTAATTGTACGCACTGGCGTGTGTACATATTACCTATGAGGTTCTGAGGGGCTGGAGGCGGGAATTCATTTCGTCTCGTCTGTGTCTCTATCCTACCTGAATGAATAAATTTTAGTAAAACAACTAGACCGCGTAGCTGTGAATTTTTTTTCTGGTTTTCATTCTCAAAGCTTCAAGCCAATTTATTTGACAGACATTGCAAATTATATTAGATGTTGAAAATTGAATTCATTGGATAAAAATCTTCAAAATTAAAATAAATAACCTTCGGAGAGAGGGAATTCCCTTATGTAACGAAGTGTGGGGTTGGATGTGATCAGCCAGACGGGGTGCCCTCCGACCCACTACAATCTTTCCCGGCCTCCAGACCTGCTGATAGGATGCTGAATGCGTTGCTTCTCAGTAGGGCCAAACCCAACCGCTGCTGGAATCATAGAAATTCTCGTGAATCTCCAGTTGCCTCCACCAATTCGCGCAGTTGACTCGCCAAACACCCCTGTCGTCTCAAAGGATATTGGCTCAAATTGGAACTGTCGGGTCAAAGCGCCATACTTCATGCACTTACGTGTCTCTGCCTCTGTAGCTGCAGAACCAGCTGAATTGCAGAACCTATCAAATGCGTTTCCGCATAAGTGTCCACACAAGTACAGTCCCAGCATAAACTCGTACCATTCTTGAAAGGGAAAACTGTGATGCCATCCGGTCTCTTGCCATCACCTCTATCCAAACCCAAAGGTTTCAACACCGATTGGAGTCCCGCTCTCTGCAAAGATCTTCTGACGATGTCGTTCAGCGCAGAGTGTCTGGGAAAGTGACCGCCACTATACCTACATGATAGTCCATGCAGTCCCATATCGTCCATTCTCTGACCGCAACGACATGGATGCTGTTGACAGATATTAGATTGCACCCTTAGAGCAACGGCAATGCGCAGTGTCTCGGGATCTAGTTAAGTCCCCAATAATGGCACAAGGACAGCATGAATCCAGAGACCACTCTCTCTACTCGAGGCAGCCACAAGGCGTGCTCTCGTCGTCTGATCCGCAACAGCAAGCAAACTGTTCAGTGTAACCTCAACCAAAGGCAAGTCTCAGACTTTCTGCTTACTCTTGTCCTTTCCCTCCAAGTTAAAGGGATCACCACCTCTCTCCCTCCACATCCCGACGGCACCCTGCAGCTCCTCTGTGTCAGCCACGATGTTCACATCGGAAAGAACGGCTTCGACTAAGTCACTCACAGAATGCATCGACGAGATGAAGGCTGGAAGGGCCACATCTCATGCTCTTCTGAACCCGAGGCCTCCATGACTAACTGACATTGTGTTGCGTTGCTGTCGGAGCAAACTTTGCTCGTGTAGCCGTAAACCTTATACCATATTACTCTTGAAGTTCTAAACGATAGAAAGCAGAGATCCGTTTTGTCTGAATATTTTTCTTGTGTGCACTAACGTGCTTTTGACACGGCTGAAATTTTCAAAATGTTCTAACTTTGACAACGTTGTTTTTCTCGCATGCCAAGGCGTGCGAGCCTACTACAATCCATGATCGTCGAGCCCTACGGGGGAGACTGTTACGACTCACGTTGAGACTCCGGCGATAAGAGGCCCAAATCAAATCAAATCAAATCATTATATTAGGAATTAAATCTGTTGAGTGTATTGCCCGTAAAATTATACTTCGTTCAAACAACTTACCCTGAGTTTTGCGTCACACGATTCTTCGATCTCTGACGGATAAAATTTGTGCAGCATCAAAGCTAAAAGAAATAGAATCAACTTTATATTGGTAAATGGCTATTTACATCCGTACTAGTTCAACTTGCACGTAAAAAACTGACAACGTTAATATAGAGATAATTGTAATGAAGGTGAGATCACAAAACACTGGAAGATTTAAAGGAAAAACATACGTTCATTGACAAACGCTTATGAACAGTATGTTTGATCATCTTCGTCTGCGTTCGGGCCCGACGAGGGTTGGTTCGAAAAAAATGATTTCACTGCGGAATAGAGCATTCTCCACAACGCGTGGATATATACCAATGGTGTCATAAATCCTACGCCAACAGATTGTATTAGTTTAAATTGTTCACTTGGAAAAGTCCAGATTCGTTCATGCATCTATTGAAACAACCGAGCTAATTTCAGACATGCACTGTCATATTGTCATGTCAGCACATAATATTATTTTGTTTACTCGTTTTCAGTCCTCCTAAGGGCATTTTTTCTAAAAAAATATTTTGCAATGACCATTCATTTATATTCCAATTACCTTCAATGTCCTTTGGACGAATTGTTTGCCATGGTATTGGGCCGGATCAACGCCATTGGTGATGGGGATGGGGCAGTTGTCTGCCAGGAATTGGAATGAGAATTCCCACAAGACGCAATTCCTGACCTTAGTTCATTGTGTGCCAACAATTGGTCCGACGGACACAAAAACATTTGAAACCACGATTGTGTCTTCTTTGTTCGTGCCAGTGGATTTTTAATATTGATTCTAAATCAATTTTTGATTAAATTTTTTCTGCCAACAAAAAAAGCACGGCGTTAAGCTTTCAGAGTGATGTCTGAATGAGAAACAAAATAAAAGTTATAAATGACTTACAATGATAGAGGTAAATTTCATATTCATTTGCCGTCTTGATGATGGTGATAGACAATATTTCGCATGTTATCATGTACTCAACGTGATTCAAATCCTGTTCAAGGAAGAACTATCAATGAAATATACGAGTTGATCACATCACTTCAATTCAACTGAAACAGTATAGGATAATCCTCAACAACAAACAACTGAGACATTCATAAGCACGTACATGTTTGCTGAACAGTGCACAATATGCAACGGCTAAACGGATCGATACTGATGGAACAAATTAAAACTTATTGCGGAATGCGACTCAACTTCATCCGTTTTATGGTCCCTGAATCCTTGGTACTCAAGTCTCTTTTCATCACAAATTGTTAACATCTTTTTAGTCGTTTATTTCCTAGACCCTCCGAACCGACCCAACTTTACTCCAATGGTAGTTCATAAGAGACCATCAACAACACTCATGGACGTTCGCCCGGAAAATATTGAGATCTTTCGCGATTAAAACAATTTGTTTCTGATTTGCTGAAACTTTATTAAGATCAAGTGATATTTTTCATTGGAGAAAGTACATTTGAAATGTTGAAAAAATATTTATGAGAATATGACTGCAGGGAAGAATACTTTTTGATACATCATTCCATGCAATACGTCACACATTGTCCAATTGATACTTTTTAGTACATCATTCAACGCAATACGTCACACATTATCCAATTGATACTTTTTAGTACATCATTCCATGCAATACGTCACACATTATCCAATTGATACTTTTTAGTACATCATTCAACGCAATACGTCACACATTGTCCAATTGATACTTTTTAGTACATCATTCAACGCAATACGTCACACATTATCCAATTAATACTTTTTGATACATCATTCAACGCAATACGTCACACATTGTCTAATTACATTTTACCGCGATTGTAGACACAGTTGAACTCTTCTAATCATAGGTGTAAAATAATTTTCTATTGCGACTGCTACAGACATATTTTTTCTAGTTTCAAAAGTAATAAATACTCCGTAAGGTCAACATATAAATATGCACATGGTATAGATACGTGCCCAACTCTGGCTACAATATTTATTTATAAGCCCATAATATCCCTGTTTGAACAAATATGGGCTTGAACTTTTGAATTGAAATTTGCTTCCGCTATGCAATTTACCTCATCAACTAATTGTTACTCATTAGTTACATTTATTGAACAATTTAATTTTTGTTTTCTGTTTCATCCATTCCAGTTCTAGTTATCTAGTTCACGTAGATAGCAGATCATTTATTAGACCAAACATTTATGACTCAGTGAAATGTTGTTTTCCTGTGCATAGGTAACATGTCATGTTAGCACATGCAACTTGTCATGTTAGTACATGCAGCAGGTCATGTTAGCACATGCAACTTGTCATGTTAGTACATGCAGCATGTCATATTATCACATGCAGCATGTCATGTTAGCACATGCAGCATGTCATGTTAGCACTTGCAGCATGTCATGTTAGCACATGCAGCATGTCATGTTAGCACTTGCAGCATGTCATGTTAGCACATGCAGTATGTCATGTTAGCCAATGCAACAAGTTAGTCAACTATGCAGTAAGTTTCACAATTATCTTCGTGGCCTAAGCAATGTGCGAGTTCTGTAATAAACAACCTCATGTTGAACAGTTTTTACTCTCCGTTATTTTATCAATGTCAGTTGGAACATTAAATCGTCAAGGTTAAGTAAATGTCTGCGACCCAACTTTCTCCACTTTCTTTTATTGAAATCAATTGTCTAATGTAATGTTCTGATCTGTCTTGACATATTGGCCTATTGAGAATAGAGACATTTTGACCTATAGAGAATGGAGGCATATTGACCTATAGAGAATAGAGACATATTGACCTATAGAGAATAGAGACATATTGACCTATAGAGAATAAAGATTTATTGACCTATTGAGAATAGAGACCTATTGACCTATAGAGAATAGAGTTTTATTGAACTATAGAGAATAGAGACATATTGACCTATAGAGAATTGAGACATATCGACCTATAGAGAATAGATACATATTGACCTATAGAGAATGGAGACATATTGACCTATAGAGAATAGAGATTTATTGACCTATTGAGAATAGAAACATATTGACCTATAGGGAATTGAGAATGTCCTCCAACAATGTTCATCGGTTTGTTGTGTGAATTTACTTCCTAACTTTAGTAATAAGTTAAGATTAAGAACATCTAAGTAGCAAATGCAGCCTTTAGAACAGCTCACGCTGACGAACACTTGTTAAATATCACCTCTGTAGTCTGATATTTCTTTAATTTGTCAACATGTTACCATAGCAAAATAAATTGTAAATCCTCAAACATCTAAGTCTGCAAACTTTTGCTGGCGATAGTGCAGAAGCGGAAGAATATTCTTTTTTAGATAGTCCGAAATGTAGAAAAAGTAGTAACTTCTCCCAGCTGTAATTTAACCTAACTTTAACTTTAAAACGGTAGTATGTCTGGACTGTGCTTCATAATGAATTCAGTAAATAACATTCGGGCCTGGTTTAAACAAAAAAAGCCAAACTAATTCAAGATTTTGTTACCGTGCAGAAGCAAAAGTAGATTCGTTTACAGTAAAATCAACAACGCAGTCACAGAAGTTACTTTTAGCAGGTGCAATTTACCTGATATTGACTTCTATTACTGTATTATGTCTGGAGTAGAATTCTTAGCGAGATCAGAAGACAGTATCCGCGCTTGGCTTAAATAGCTTTCGTAACTGTTCATTCTTACATCCCTAGCCCCTGAGTGAATGTCTGGGTGGGCGTCCGCGGATGATGTGGTTTACCATAACACAAGTGGTGGTACGGGTTACCATAAAACAAGCGATGATACTGGTTACCATAAAACAAGCGATGATACTGATTACCATAAAACGGACACGATTTTCTTACGAATGTGTATTTCTAATAAATATCCAACAGTTCGACGTTAATTTATCCGCAATAGGGAAATGATCGATTCTAATTCATTCCAGCATTTCTCGTACAAGTATCTTCACTCAGGTCAATTTGTGTTAAATCGTTTCAATTAAATATATTCTTCACTACTCCCGCTCATACTTGCTCACTCGGTTTTCTTAGGCCTCTCTCTCTCTTTCTCTCTTTCTCTCTCTGGAAGAAATGAGCCTCTCAATCTAATCTATTTTAATCTCTCACTAAGTCCCACCCTCATCTAATCCCCCGACCCACTAGGGGCAACACCCTGCGTAACTGTTGTTCTTCCAGAAACTCTCTAATTTTTCGGTCATTGACCCTCTTAACCGAGTCTTTTCTGAAGTTTACATTGGAACTCAGGCACTCGTGAGGAGGGGAGGCCCAATGTAACATCACCCGGCATCGCATAGTTCTGAATACCACAGATGGCCGGGGAGTAATAAGTGTTCATAGTAACCTGCACAACAAAGATAGTTGATATGTTCTTGTATTATGTATCTCCTAGTCAAATTTAAAACACTTTAATTGAGTGAACGGTTATTGATAATATTGCTTATGACAATAATTGCTATAATACAGAATCGTTGGTTTGATTCCCATTCCCAGGCTAGTGCTGAAACGCACCCACCTCCTCCCCTCCCCACCTCCGCCCTTCTCCACCTCCTCCCCCACCACCTCCTAGTAACCGCAATATAAAGCCCGCTCAAGTCACGCCATTCATTATTCATCGCTTCATTAGCAAGCAATATAAAGCACGCTCAAGTCACGCCATTCATTATTCATCGCTTCATTAGCAAGCAATATAAAGCACGCTCAAGTCACGCCATTCATTATTCATCGTTTCATTAGCAAGCAATATAAAGCACGCTCAAGTCACGCCATTCATTGTTCATCGCTTCATTAGCAAGCAATAAAAAGCACGCTCAAGTCACGCCATTTATTATTCATCGCTTCATTAGCAAGCAATATGAAGCACGCTCAAGTTACGCTATTCATTATTCATCGCTTCATTAGCAAGCAATATAAAGCACGCTCAAGTTACGCTATTCATTATTCATCGCTAGAGCAGCAAGAAATATAAAATACTCTCCAGTTACACCACACATTTTTGATCGCTTCTTCAGCGAATAATTGACAGCACTTTCAAGTTCCGCCATTCATTATTCATCGTCACATTGCCAGGTAATATAAAACACGTTTAACAAACTTCACTCATTATTCTTTAGCAAAAGTTAACTTGATGAAGGTTTTTCAAATTTAGGACTGAATATTTTTCATTTAAACGAAAAGCGACCCCATGGCTTCAAATTGCCGTGTTGGTTATTCGTCATATCTTTTAAATTTTAATTATTTGCTGAATCACGGACAAAAAATTCCATCTAACAACTTGTGTTGATGATGATGGAGGAACGATCGATTCTCTAAATTTTGTCGTGTAGGAAAGAATATTTTCCTTGAAAATGTTTCATGTGAATGGTAATTAATCAGCAGGATGGTAATGTGGTTTCACCTCTATTTCGGCATTAAACTGTATCATCGTCGTCTTCGATGGAGCTCAATCCATTTTCACGCATCGTAAACTAGTAACTAAAATTAATTCAATTAGGGTACACTTATGACTTTTACACAGCAAGCAATGTTGCTCTTAACCCCTGCCCGATCGGCTGGTAATTCTCTGCAACATTTCCCCGTATGATTGTGGGAAGTGTGTGTGTGTGTGTATGTATGTGTAGGTGTGAGTGTGTGTGTGTGTGTGTGTGTGTGTGTGAG
>SDVV010030090.1:0-11720 GCA_016164225.1 Gammarus roeselii | reverse complement strand
AGCAGAAGTGGATGGGCAACAAACGAGTGGGAGGAGGAAGAGATGTAGTGAAAGTGAGTGGACTGAATGTGAAAAGTAGAGCCGTGGAGTTCCAGTAGGTGTTGAAGGAAGAATATGACAACGTGAGAAGACAGGATCTGATAGATGTGGATGAAGAATTGGAGACGTTAAGGGATGCGTTGCTGAGACGTGCGAAGAAGGTGTGTGGTGCGCGCCGTGTGGGCGGGTGCAGGAGGAAAGGCTGCAAGTGATGGAACGAGGAAGTCAAACTG
Source organism: Gammarus roeselii (assembly GCA_016164225.1). Taxonomy (NCBI): domain Eukaryota; kingdom Metazoa; phylum Arthropoda; class Malacostraca; order Amphipoda; family Gammaridae; genus Gammarus; species Gammarus roeselii. The sequence goes on along the minus strand of SDVV010030090.1, from coordinate 11,448 downwards.
GCGGTGGCACGGAGAAGAAGTGCGTTTGAGGAGTGGTTGCAGGTGAAGTCAGAGGTGGCTTATGAAAGATACAAAGAGAGGAGAAACGAGGTGAAGCGGGTGGTGAGGAGAGCCTAAAGGGACGCTGATGCCAAGTGGAGCAGACGGTTGTGCCAGAATTTTGAGGAGAACAAATAGATGTTCTGGAAAGAGGTGGAAAGGGTGAGAAAGGGAGAGACTGGAAAGGAGGAAGTGGTGAAAGATGGAAACGACCAGTTTTTGTTGGAAAGTGGCAATGTACGGAAGCGGTGGGCCGAGTATATTGATGAGTTGTTGAATGTTGGGGATGACAGAGAGGCTGACATTGTTGCTGTGGGTGGTGGTGCTCAGATGCCAGTTTTGGGAGAAAGACTTGTTGCGGACATTACCAGGGAAGAGGTACAGTAGGCGGTGGACGTGATGAAAGCAGAGTAAGCCCTGGTTTGGATGGCGTTGCGACCAAGTGCCTGAAGAAGGGTGGAGTAACGATTGTTGAATGGTTAGTGAGATTACTGAACTTGTGTTTTGCGGCAGGCGTGGTACCAAGTGAGTGGCGCAGGGCCTGCATTTTTCTGCTATATAAGGGCAAATGAGATGAAAATTAATACTAAAACTCGAGAGGTATCAGTCTGTTATGTGTGGTTGGTAAGTCGTTTGGGAGAGTTGATCAAAAGGATTAGAGACTGTACGGACTCCGCCATTGGAGAGGAACAGTGTGGCTTTAGGAGTGGTAGAGGGTGTACCGATCAGATTTTTGCAGTGAGACAGGTATGTGAGAAGTATATACCTTGCCTAAGGTAAGAATGTGTTCTGGGCATTCATGGATCTGGAGAAGGCATACAGCAGAATTGACAGGGAAGCGCTGTAGAGGGTGTTGCGTTTGTATGGAGTGGGCGGTCATCTGTTGAAAGCAGTGCAGAGTTTCTATGCTGACAGCCGACCATGTGTCCGAGTGGGGAGCGAGGTGAGTGATTGGTTCACAGTAAAAGTGGGACTGAGACAAGACTGCGTGATGTCTCCCTGGCTGTTCAACCTCTATATGGATGGAGTGGTCAGGGATGTGAACGCGAGTGTGCTAAGTCGTGAATTGGAACTGTTGGAAGTGAATGGGCGGAGTTAGCAGTTGAGCCAGTTGCTATTTGCTGATGATTCGGCCCTGGATGCGGATTCGGAGGAGAAGCTATGTAGGCTAGTGTCTGAGTTTGGTAGAGTGTGTGAGAGGAGGAAGCTTCGAGTGAAAGTGGGTAGGAGTAAGGTAATGAGATGCTCGAGGACTGTCGATGGAGGAAGTTCAGTGTTTTAAGCTCATGGAGGAAGTTCAGTGTTTTAAGTATCTGGGCCCCCATGTGGAGAAAACTGAACTAGTGGAAACTGAAGTGAAAGCGCGAGTGAAGGAGGGATGTAAAGTGTTGGGTGCACTAAAGAGTGTAATGAGCTGTAGGACGTTGGGGATGAAAGCAAAAAAGGGCTGTATGGGGGTGTTGTTGTCCCAAATGTACTCTACGGAGCTGAGGCTTGGGGGGTGAGAGCAGAGGAGAGAAGAAGGTTGAATGTTTTCGAGATGAAATGTTTGAGGAGCATGGCTGGAGTAACGCTGAGAGACGGGATCACCAACGACGTGGTTCGAATCAGAACAGGGATGGTAAAGAAGTTGGAGGATGGAGTGGATTCGCGTGTACTGAGATGGTTCGGGCACATTGAGAGGGTGGATGAAGGGAGATTGGTGAAAAGGGTGATGAATGCGGAGGCAGTGGTCGCAGGCCTAGAGGTAGACCAAAGTTTGGGTGAATGGATGGTCTGAAGCAGGCGTTGGGAAGGAGAGACATGAATGTGGAGGTGGAGAGAGAGCGTGCAATGAACAGGCGTGTGTGGAGAATTGTTGTGAATGGTTAATTTTGACGCTGCTCTGATGTGCTTTCCCGCCCTTGGCATCCCGCTGGCGGGATGTTCGTGGGTGGGGGAAGGGCCCGGTCATTATGACGCGGCGACGGTAAACCAGTGTAAACTGTCGGCCCTGCTGCTGACGACGAATCCTCGGACTGCACTCGTGACCCAGAGTGTAAGTTGAGGGGTTACCGGCCGGACCCTTTAGCACAAAAGGGCTAAGTTGTGTGAGTGTGAACGTATGAGGGTGTGAGGTGCGCCTTGCCGTCGGCCACTCCCCTTTCTGGGGGATGCGGCCTAGTGTCTGTATCTGTAGTATTAAAAACCTAAAAGTCCTAACTATTTTTTTAAACACACAAATTATAAAAAAATCTAGTGTTCATCAGGTTGCTGCAGGTCATCACTCTTTAATAGTCACAACAGTACTGAAATCAGATTTTAACTGATACGGGCACAAGCTTACGCTGGGTAACAAACTGAACAAGATTTAACATGTTCCTATAGCTGACTCAATGACATAGCCACAGGTACCTACTTTAAAACTTGAAAGAGTGAACAAGATGGAACGTCCTTCTAGCTTCATCCATGTAGCTACGTGAGGTGCAATTGGACATCAAATAAATGCAGCAATTTCTTGTCTTAGAGATTTTTGGTAATTCATAATATATTTTTTTTATGATGTTTAAACATGTGTTCTTATTTTTCAATGTGTTTTTTTTAATCTCATCACTAATGTTGATGGAACATAATTGTTGACTACTTAATTAATGACAAAACACACTATGAAATCTTGTGTTGAAACATTTTCCAATTAAATTGGATAAATCTGCAAGAGCCCAACACGTTTTTTCTATAAAAATAATGCTCACCTTGCCCCAGTACCACCACATTGTATTGACCTCCAAAATTCTCAATGCACTCACTCACCAAAAATGCTCCCTCTCCTCTCTTTTCCTGGTCAATAATCACTAGCAAACATCAATTCATACTCTGTGAATCACTGTTTTACCAATTCTGTTTACAATTTGTGTAATACAAATGGATTTCAACTGAACAGAATATAAACCTGATTACATGTTTAGTAAGATTATAAACAAATTTTATACACAGAAACAGAATGTGGGCCCAGAGAAGCTAAATGCTTAACGGCAACCTACCTAGACCTAAACCCATCCTAACTTAAGTAGTATGTCAGAATTTTTTTTTAGAAAAGTATCAAAAAGCACTTTAATATAAAAGAAAACTAAATTCAAGATAACATTGTTCACAACAAGTATGATAAGAAAGAATTAGATGACTGTATTAATAATGTGAAACACAAAAATGTGGTTTGAGTTTGGATTTGAAAGTAAATAATGAAGATGAAGATTTGATATATTTGGAATGGAATTCCACAATTTGACACCTTTATATAAAATGGATAATTGTGATTTGGCTTTATTAAACCTTGTTATATTGAATTACTTTGGGTTTCTTGTTGAGTGCAAATGTACATCAGACTGGTGCTGTAAATGTTCAAGGAGATTCCTATCATGGTCAAGATGAACAGTTTTATACATAGAGACAGGTATTTGGAAGCTATAGAGATCATCAACCTTAAGAATATTCATTGATTTGAATATTTTATCAGTTACATTTGTATAGTTTGCAAACCAAGCTTCAATTCCATAGTAGAAATAGGGTTGAACTAAACCAAGCTTCAATTCCACAGTAGAAATAGGGTTGGACAAAACCAAGCTTCAATTCCATAGTAGAAATAGGGTTGAACTAAACCAAGCTTCAATTCCACAGTAGAAATAGGGTTGAACTATGGAAAAATAAATTATTAGGAGAACTTCTGGTGAAAGAGGATATTTTAATTTATACTGGATACCAATTAATTTGCAAAGTTTAGTTGAAATATAATCTACATGATATTTGAATGTGAAATGATGTTAAGACGTATGCCAAGGAACATGATGTGATTCACTTCACTAATATTAGCTTTTTCCATTTCAACTAAGAAATATTGATGTTTTGTTTGTATGAAAATGTATTAAATTTGGTTTAACAACATTAATGCAAATTTTATTTGTGCAGAGCCAATTATTTACAGATGTTAATTCATTATTTATTTTAATTGCAATGTCTATATCCGTTTTTGAAAATGAGGCTGACAAGGTACTATCGTTGGCAAATAGGATGCACTTTAATAGATTTGAGGAATTTGGAAGATCATTTATAAGATTAAAAACAATAGAGGCCCTAAAATTGACCCTTGATGGATGTTATGACTAATATTGAGGAGATTTGATTTACAATAATTTATTACAGTGTTTTGTTGCCTACTGAGAAGGTACGATTGAAACCAATCCAACGGTAGTTCTCAGACTCCATAAAACTGTAACTTGGATAATGAAATATTATGATCAACGCTATTCAATGCTTTCTAAAAGTCCATAAATACAGATAGTACAACATGATCTGAATCTTAATTTTGATAGAAAAAATCCATCTGGTCCAATATTGTTTGCACTGTTGATTTTTTACTTCAAAACCCATATTGACCATGATAAAGAAAGTCACATTGCTCTAAATAGTTAAACAGTTGTTTGTCCACTATTTTTAGAAGATCTTACTTAACATTGGTAATATGAGTCATATCTACACACATATATCTAAAGGACACTTCCTTCTACTCCATAATACTATGCCAATAAAATCGCTCAATAACATCACCACATCTTCTCAAACATAGTTATGCTCCACTCCCAATTTTCTTCAATTGTCACATCAATCTCACTTTTGCATTTTCCTTTCTATTTCGTCTCACTCGGTGCCAGCACATCAAACCTCATCTTCACAAACATCTCTTCAATCTTTCTTGTCTCTGCTTTATTGGTTTTAAAATCATGCACACCTAACAATATTGTTTGAAGTACTGTAGGTCTTTCTTCTCACAGTGTGTGGCCATCATAGAGGTAGGAAGTTACTGAGGAAGGGATCCCTAGCCTCCTCGTGTTGCTCCAATTTATTGTCATATGCAACACGCATGGTGGTACGTGATCATGTATTCTTATCCCCTGCTGTAGAGGAAAACGTTCCTGGACTCCCTAACTTTCCAAAACACTGATCCCTAGGCACACCGGCACTCATAGAGAAGAATATATATATATTTACTCTTGTGTGGCCTACAGCCCCGTGACACGCTGTGAAGCAACTCAATTTGGCATATGCTTCTCATGAAAGATTCTAGGTGAAATTTCTCTAATCTATGCTAGCTATCTAATTATGCATTGCAGTTCCTCATAGAATATTCTCAAGCTAATGGTTGCATCAGACTCACAGATCATTTTAAGTACATTTTCAATCATTATTTTCAGTATAAATTCTTCCTGAGTGTGTCTGCCCATGGGTTACTGAGGTGGAACAGTGAGAACAACAGCACTTGTGATGGGATGATACCAAAACTTCAGCCAATACCGATACCAAAGAATTGGTTAATACCAATACTACCAATACTAAAAATGGCCAATACTTGCCGATAACGATATCGATACTTTTCCATAGTTTTGTTTCAATGGTTGAAGTATACATTTCCACTTTGGTAAATCTTATACCCACAAAGATAAAAAAAATCACTTTCAGTAAAGATATTCAGCGATTGACTGTCCACAGATAATTATTGATTGATTAGTCTGTTAGGCACTTGGATTCTGATCCACACAGACTAAATAGATAGTATTTCTCAGTGAATTTTGTGGGACTTTAAATTAATATCACATTTTATTTTGTATTATTATTATCTATGATATAAGGGTAAATTACAAGCACATCATGACACAAACTAAATTATCTATGGGCACATGAAACAAATCCTGTGACAGCATCTGCAGTGGAATGTATGGCAAAAAAAATATTGATGACATTTACACCAAATTAAATGGAGAAAATAAAACTGCTGGACATGTCAAGTATTTCCTAAAGTTATGCAAGTGTGTATAATGAAATTCACAATATGTTAATTTGCCTAAATTAGTTGTTCCTTCTCAGAATAATTGAATTGTCAATACAACATCCCAAGAGTATGTGGTTTTGTAGAAAAATGTATGTGGGAAAGTCCTACATAACTGTGGTAAAATTAACATTAACTAGATTATCCGTGATTGCAATAGAATTTATATCAGTAAATTACTATCATCAACAATCATTACATACATAGCTACATAGTGTGAGCCTAACTAAGTTCACACACAGCCTATGAATGTTGGAACTTGGCCTATGAATGTTGCAACTTGAAATTGGGGTGTAGCTATATCAAATAAGCGTAATAATTAAATTACAAAATTGCCAATGCATAGCTACATTTTTTTTTTCTTTGATATAGACTGTCATATTTTTGTTCACTTCCAAGTGCACATGAATATATGGAAAGTTATTTGAATTGATTGAAAAATTACTGCTATATAATGTTATATGACAGCAACATATTTCAAAGTATTGGCCATTTTCCACCGATACCGATACCATCAAAAATGGCTGATACCTACCAATACCAATACTTTCGGCACATCACTAAACAGCACCTCATCTAAGCTACTGGTTCATGTATGAAATTGTCAAAGTCACAACCCAAATGGGAGGATAAACATCCTAATTGTCACTCTGGCCCCTTTCTCCTTCACACAATATCTCTCCTTCTCTACCCTTATCCTATTTTGTTGAAACTCCATTAGCATATCTCTCTTCATATCTTGACAACTTCCCTCTGTATATTTTCTTTCTCGGATTTATTTTACCTCTTAATTTTTTTGTTTATTTTACTTTTTATATGTTTGTTTATTTCTATTGTATCTGATTTTCCTTGGTTTACTTCATCACTTTTCTGGTTCTCCATGTTGGTATTACCTTATCTTATTTTTTTTTTTTTTTGCTTATGTGCATTTGAATACTAATTTTATTCATGTCGGTTCTTGAATTTCTCAGATGTTACTGTGCCTCTACTCTACCTGGAGCCAAAAAACCTTACACCTGCATTTGCCGCAACACATGGACTCAGCAGTAGAGGACTGAAGAGGTGCCGGCAACAGCTTCAGTCAGTTTTAATGTTACAAGATGACAAGAGCTGCATAGCATTACTTTCTTGTCATGCTTCTACTGCTCAAGATGGTCATCCAGAACATGTGTTAGTTAAAGGAGAGGATGAAATCAAAAATACAAATGAACCATCAATCAAGGATGAACCATTGCATTGGGATGAAATTGAGTATGAAAAAGATGCTAAGGCCTTTGGAGGAACTGAAGCAGACTCAAATGTGAGTAGCTCTTCTCCTGCCGAAAAGCTGTCAGCTTGCTCTTCAGTCCTTATTGTCAGTGATAGATCATTTGCATGCAACCATTGCGAGTACAGTACCAATCATAAGAATAACCTCATTTCACATGTTCTCATTCATGGGAGTGTCAAAGATAATAGTCTCATGCATGAAAGGAACAGTGATTGTAAATTGCATTTTGAAAACCATCTCAGCACACATGAGAGTGTTGAAGATAAACCATTTGCCTGCAACCAATGCAGGTACAGTACCGATCGTTATGCTTATCTCAAAGTGCATCTTCGCACACATGATCCTGGCAGAGTTAAAAGATTTGTTTGCAACCAATGCAGGTACAGTACTGATCATAAATGCAATATCAAAATGCATCTCAGCACGCATGAGCGTGACCGAGATAAACCATTTGCTTGCAACCAATGCAGGTACAGTACTGATCATAAAGGCCATCTCAAAAAGCATCTTCGCACTCATGAGCGGTCAGGAGTTGAACTATTTGCTTGCAACCAATGCAAGTACAGTACTGATCAAAAAAGCAATCTCAAAGTGCATCTTTGCACACATAAGACTGACGGACTTGAACTATATGCTTGCAACCATTGCAAGTACAGAACTGATCAACAATGCAATCTCAAAATGCATGTCCGCACACACAAGCGTGACAGAGTTAAACTATTTGCTTGCCACCAATGCAAGTACAGTACTGATTATAAAGGCCATCTCAAAATGCATCTTCGCACACATGAGCAAGACAGAGTTAAACTATTTGCTTGCAACCAATGCAGGTACAGTACTGATTATAAAGGCCGTCTCCAAATGCATCTCCGCACACATGAGAGTGATAGAGTTAAACTATTTGCTTGCAACCATTGCAAATTCAGTACTGATATTAAGAACAATCTCAAAAGACATATTCTAGTCCATACGCTGAGATGAACCACTTGTTTCAGCTATTGCGACTTGAGAACTGCTGAGATGAACCACTTGTTTCAGCTATTGCGACTTGAGAACTGCTGAGATGAACCACTTGTTTCAGCTATTGCGACTTGAGAACTGCTGAGATGAACCACTTGTTTCAGCTATTGCGACTTGAGAACTGCTGAGATGAACCACTTGTTTCAGCTATTGCGACTTGAGAACTGCTGAGATGAACCACTTGTTTCAGCTATTGCGACTTGAGAACTGCTGAGATGAACCACTTGTTTCAGCTATTGCGACTTGAGAACTGCTGAGATGAACCACTTGTTTCAGCTATTGCGACTTGAGAACTGCTGAGATGAACCACTTGTTTCAGCTATTGCGACTTGAGAACTGAGTGTCTGATAATGAATTTCTTTGCAATGATTGTTGGTGCTGTCAGAATGGCATGTAAAAGCCATCTCAGGTATATCTTCATGACTGTTAGAGGTGTGATGTTGTAAAAGCCATCTCAGACAGATCTTCATGACTGTTAGAGGTGTGATGTTGTAAAAACCATCTCAGGTATATCTTCATGACTGTTAGAGGTGTGATGTTGTAAAAGCCATGTCAGACATATCTTCATGACTGTTAGAAGTTTGACGTTGTAAATGTCATCTCTGACATATCTTCATTACTGTTAGAGGTGTGATGTTTTAAAAACATATCTTCATAACTGTTAAAGGTGTGATGTTGTGAAAGCCACCTCAGACAGAAATGTGATGTTGTAAAAGCCATGTCAGACATATCTTCATGACTGTTAGAGGTTTGACGTTGTAAATGTCATCTCTGACATATCTTCATTACTGTTAGAGGTGTGATGTTTCAAAAACATATCATCCTAACTGTTGAAGCTGTAATGGTGAAAAAGCCATCTCAGACATATCTTCATAACTGTTAGAGGTGTGTTGTTGTTGTAAAAGCCATCTCAGACATATCTCCATGACTGTTAGAGGTGTGATGTTGTATAAGCCATCTCGGATATCTTCATGACTAATAGAGGTGCGATGTTCTACGAGCCGTTTTACACACATTTCCATGACAATTAGAGGTGCAATGTTGTAAAAGCCATCTAAGATGTATCTTTGCTAGACACCATTGCTGGGAAATGTTCAGAAAATCTGATCAGTGACCCTAAGTCATGCTGTATATTGGAGATGCAATGAGGTATTGGTATCGCCAAGTATTATCTAAATTAGGTGGTATTGGTATGGGTTTTGACTGGCATTGGCAAATGGTGAAGGTACCTGTATTGGCAAACAGTTGTTGATACTTTAATATATTACGCTAGCAGTAGCTACCCGTCAAAATTTCATGGTTAGAAGTTGCTTATACAAACTAGAACTTTATATTGTTGCATTTGCAAATGCATACAGAAATTTATAATTTTGTTTCATGGTTCTAATGGAAAACGTCAACAAATCTCAAACCTCCTGCAAATATATTTCCCTGATATGTGGTGCACTAATCAAGGATCTCTATCATGCCTGTCAAATTATCCATCAATGCATTAACTCATCAAACATCATCACTCCCATTACAATCCCGCCCAAAGCTTCACAAGCTCCCAGGTATCTTTTTAAAAATTGCCGTAGTACCTGCATCTCGCCTATCTTACCGATCTGTGTACAAGTCTCTAAGGATGGGTCTCACACATATATATGTGTTCATCTGGCCCTTGTGTCTCTCTCTGGCTCTTACATACCTCTCTAGTTTTTGTATAACCCTTCCCTGCATGTATCTCTTTGTCTATTGAAGAGTTAGAGACTTTTAGCATAAGACTGAAAGCTCGAGGATATGTTGAGGACAAATTTCAATGTCCCAGAACTTGTGTATATGCAAACCGTTTATCCTCGCTCTGTCCTACGCTATTTTGTCGCAACACCACTATGAAGCTATTCTTTACTCCAAACAACAGCTGGTCCATGCTGTGTGACGTCATCTCAAATCTAAATATGGAGTAGAGCTTCTATACCCCTACGAGCAGCTGGTTCATGCTCATTCACATATCAAATTTAGCTGTCCCACCAGTATTGAAATATTTATTTATCCTCAGCAGCAGCAGCAGCTGAGCTAGGCTGGGCAGCATAATTTCGAACGCACCTGTACGGAATTGACGTAATGTCTTCATTGCACTATGCTACACCAGGTGGTACCTTGTACTTAACTGTAGCCAAGATACAGTGTATTATTTTCATGTTTAACATCAGTAATCTTGGGGCCATCCCCTCTCAGGCCCCAAGGATGAGGCCTATAATCCAACGCTCTGCGTGTAGTTGCTGTATCCTAAATACAACGCTATTTTCGCTATTTTAGTAATATTTCTTCCCGACAATATCAATTCTCAGAGTTTTGATGAGCTTCTGGAGCCGGGCTTAAACGTGATAAATATATTTCCCTATGGATATACGAAAGAGAGGTTTTAAACACGTGTTGAGGGCAGCTCCTCGATGTCAATGAGTGTAATTCAAGTTAAACCAAGGTCTACTATTTTTGTTCAATGAAGTTTTCGGTAAAATTGTTCATGGTCAAACTGCGGATTCAAACGATATTTGTTGAAGAACTCGACTGGGTGGATACCTTTGGCCAAGAAAATACTCTTCTGCTCCATCCGAAAGAAACGCTACTAGCCGCCTCCCAAGTTTCATAAAAATCGGTCAATGGCCTCGGCGGAGTTCATGAACGCAAAAACACATAGATAGATAGACAGACAAAGGTCCAGACGTGACCACATTATATTGAATATGATATAGATTGTATTATATCGTAGACTAGCAGTACCCGGGAGAATACTCGGTTTGGAGTCACTAATACACAATAAAATTTTAGATTGTTACCTTTTGATAGCCGGGGCTTTAGAATCTTTAGAATCTTGCTACCGTATCCACCGCGTGTCGTAGGAGGCGATTAAAGGGGCGCTCCGTAGCCGGGAGTAGAATCGTGCTACCGCAACCCCCAGCGTGTCGTAAAAAGCGACTAAACGGGGCGCAGCGGAGGGGCTAGGAATCCCGTTCTCTGTGAAACCTTTCCTCGAAGACGGCAAGACGAGCGGGGGAAGGAGAGGCACACGCCTCTCCGAACCCTATTGTTAGGGTCGCTGAATGTGCGTGGCTGTAGTTCAAATGATGTAAAGAGGAGGGAGATTGGTGAGATGTTTGTGAGGAGGAAGTTTGATGTGTTGGCGCTGAGTGAGACGAAGTTGAAAGGAAAGGGCGAATGTGAGTTTGGTGTGGTAAGTGGAAGAAAGTCTGGTGTGGAGGAAGGTAGGGCACGAGAAGGT
>SDVV010030089.1:0-11720 GCA_016164225.1 Gammarus roeselii | reverse complement strand
AGACGAGTACTCCTGAGACGAGTATCAGTAGACGAGTACTCCTGAGACGAGTATCAGTAGACGAGTACTGCTGAGACGAGTATCAGTAGACGAGTACTGCTGGGACGAGTATCAGTAGACGAGTACTCCTGAGACGAGTATCAGTAGACAAGTACTCCTGGGACGAGTATCAGTAGACGAGTATCAGTAGACGAGTACTCCTGAGATGAGTATCAGAAGACGAGTACTCCTGAGAAGAGTATCAGTAGACGAGTACTCCTGAGACGAGTACTCCTGAGACGAGTATCAGCAGACGAGTACTCCTGAGACGAGTATCAGTAGACGAGTACTCCTGATACAAGTATCAGTAGACGAGTACTCCTGAGACGAGTATCCGTAGACGAGTACTGCTGAGACGAGTATCAGTAGACGAGTAGTCCTGAGACGAGTATCAGTAGACGAGTACTCCTGAGACGAGTATCAGTAGACGAGTACTCCTGAGACGAGTATCAGTAGACGAGTACTCCTGAGACGAGTATCAGTAGACGAGTACTGCTGAGACGAGTACTGCTGAGACGAAGTATCGGCAGATCTCACGACAGTGAATCAAGCAATTGAAAGAATTTTGCAGCCATCATTTGAATGATGAACGCAATGGACGTTGAAAGTCGTTAAAACTTCACGAAGTGAAGGCCAACACAATTTCTATATAAATATAATTGAGGAGTTTGATACAGCTCTCATAAGCGGTGCACTGACGATTACACCCGCACGTAAAACAAATATGGATAGAAAGGGGAACAATTGCCACCGAGGCGAGTCTGGGTGGCCATGAATGACAGGAGAATTGGCCAACCTGACAAGAATGGCACTTGTGAGACATTGACGAGGCACGTGAAGGAGTTCACTGAAAGAAGCACCTGAAGGAGGTATCCGACGAGGACACCAGGAGGAGGAACCCGAAGGAAGCACCCAAAGAAGGCCCATGGAAGAGGCACCCAAAGAAGACACCAAACCCTTGATAAGATGATGGAGGTGGAGACACCAAACCCTTGATAGGATGATGGAAGTGGAGACACCAGACCCTTGATAGGATGATGGAGGTGGAGAGAAACTGAACCGCCATCAATGTTCAGTTATGATGAAGACGGTCGTCTGAATGCCTTCAAAAGAAAATAATGATGATGGAGATGTCATAAAAGGCGATCGATAAATGTGTCGATTGAGAGACCAGCCACTGCGTTAGATCGCCGATGCAGGAGAGATGCTCAGCTCAGCTTCATGTGGATGATGGGCAAGAGCGAGATGACATCCAGGTGTGGAAGTCGTTCACAACGATATTATAATAGAAATAAGGACGAAGGACTTCAACGCGGGAACACTTGTAATATATTTTGATTTACAGGAATTACGCAGGACAGGTTGAGTCCGGAGAAGTGTAAGGTCAAGGCTCCTTGAATGCTGTAATCACAATCTTATGAAGCACCTCCTTGTACACAGTTAGGTACAAGAAACAAACACCGCTGTAAATTAATCGACAGCTCCGTTGTATCTGTATCTTAACTTCTTTACTATGCATAACAACGCGTCCTAACCGACGGACCTTTCTGTGGCTTCCTCGTCACAACATGTGACTAAGCCACGTAGTATTTTATTGATTCTACTAATATAGATGGATATGAGCTTACTCTAGAAATCTAATTTAATGAACATATGAACAGAAGCATCCGCTCATTTGAGAGAGCAATCATCGTGATAACCGTTGATGAATGAATGAACAATAATAACTTCACCGACATTTTAAAATCATCACGCTATGTGCGAGTTATTGCCAGCAACGTACCTGTCGGCATAATATCTAGGTTAAGCTAGTGGTCAGTGGATGAGCAGGATGAATGAGTCGACGAATTCATCTTGCTATCCACTGACTCAATGTCACTTGCATTCACACATTGCATTCTTCCTCGCATTACAGACTCTTCCAACAGGCTCTCTTCCCATCATTCCTCATGGAATTGATTTCCTTATTGCTTGTTGTCGCGAGTTTTTTATAACAGCTGTTCAACGTGTCTTGTCGTGATGATATAAATAAGACAACACATATTAATGTTTGTTTTTTCTCGCGGTCTGTTGCGTCAAGCTACATTGGACCTTCTCTTAGATTTTTCGCCAAAGTAAACTCAACCGTTTGAAGATACTGCGGTGGCAACCCCCGACACTGAGTTACAGAAGTGCAACCATACATGTCATAATCTCTGATTTACACCAACTAATTCCATTCTTTAAAACACAGATGTTGTGATAAGTTTGTCAGTCTGAGCAGGGATGCGTTGATGTTTAATCTTGACCATTCAATTATTGATCTCGGTCAACAACTCTTTGAATGATTTGATTTGATTTGAGCCTCATTTCCCCCAGAGCCTCAACGTGAGTCATAATAGGCTCCCACGTATGGCGCGACCGTTGTTGATTCAGGTAAGCTCGCACGGCCTCGCGTGCGAAAATATTAGTCATGTCAAGATAAAGTCAGTACATATTTCAATTGTGGCATTTTCGCGTACTAGCGCGTACGAGAGAATAAAGAGTTAACTCGTATCTCCGTAAAATATGTTGTTATTTCTGTGCGTAATGGGGTGGCACTCTTTGATGTTTGTCTTGGAAGTGTGGCGTTTGATGAGCACATGCTGCCATTTTTAATGGAGTCATTTATTTATTCGGCCACCTGATGAACGGTCAATGCCATTCACGACCAATATACCGGGACGAATAACGTCCAATAGTTCCAAAACGATGATACCATTTCGGGATCACTCCTCAGTTTCCCTTCATAATAAAGTAATTGATCCTTTGGGCGCTCAAATGGCTTCATGCTCTCATTGTTCCTAGGAGGGAACCCATGTGTGACGTAGTGCTTGAATTGACTTAGAAGAGATCCTCCTCGGGCTCTACTTATTTCTTTGGACGACACTTTATACGATTGGCATTCTTTTACCGTAGCACGAGCTCGTTCGACTGTATATCGTGTTTATAATCAGCTGGAAGTTATCAAGCAGCAATCCCTTATGTAGTTGCATTCGTCGGGTATGTGAGTATTTGAATAGATGTACTAGCTCAGTCGTAGGTTCCATATTTTCACACCCTAAAAGTTTTAATAGTGGTTTGTGATCGGTTCGTAAAACTCACTGCCCCGTTAGTATTGGATAAGTCTTCCCAACACAAACACTGCTGCAAGTACTTCCTTTTCTTTTGGTGTAACCTTTATAGGCTAAGGTGAGCATTTTGCTAACAAATTGGAGAGGCATAGAAGCCAAATTTATTTCTGGAGTAGGACGGCTCATTGTGTTTCTGGAGTAGGACAGCTCATTGTATTTCTGGAGTAGGACGGCTCATTGTATTTCTGGAGTAGGACAGCTCATTGTATTTCTGGAGTAGGACGGCTCATTGTATTCCTGGAGAAGGCCAGCTCATTGTATTTCTGGAGTAGGACGGTTCAATGTATTTCTGGAGTAGAACAGCTCATTATATTTCTGGAGTAGGACGGCTCATTGTATTTCTGGAGTAGGACAGCTCATTGTATTTCTGGAGTAGAACGGTTCATTGTATTTCTGGAGTAGGACAGCTCATTGTATTTCTGGAGTAGGACGGTTCATTGTATTTCTGGAGTAGGACGGCTCGTTGTATTTCTGGAGTAGGACGGTTCATTGTATTTCTGGAGTAGGACGGCTTATTGTATTTCTGGAGTAGGACGGTTCATTGTGTTTCTGGAGTAGGACAGCTCATTGTATTTCTGGAGTAGGACGGCTCATTGTATTCCTGGAGTAGGACGGTTCATTGTATTTCTGGAGTAGGACAGCTCATTGTATTTCTGGAGTGGGACGGCTCATTGTATTTCTGGAGTAGGACAGCTCATTGTATTTCTGGAGTAGGACAGCTCATTGTATTTCTGGAGTAGGACGGTTCATTGTATTTCTGGAGTAGGACGGTTCATTGTATTTCTGGAGATAGACAGCTTATTGTATTTCTGGAGTAGGACGGCTCATTGTATTCCTGGAGTAGGACAGCTCATTGTATTTCTGGATTAGGACGGCTCATTGTATTCCTGGAGTAGGACGGTTCATTGTATTCCTGGAGTAGGACGGCTCATTGTATTCCTGGAGTAGGACAGCTCATTGTATTTCTGGAGTAGGACGGCTCATTGTATTCCTGGGGTAGGACAGCTCATTGTATTCCTGGAGTAGGACGGTTCATTGTATTCCTGGAGTAGGACGGCTCATTGTATTACTGGAGTGGGACGGCTCATTGTATTTCTGGAGTGTGACAGCTCATTGTATTTCTGGAGTAGGACGGCTCATTGTATTCCTGGAGTAGGACATCTCATTGTATTTCTGGCGTAGATTGCTTCTATTCCTGGCGTCAGTCTCGATGGCAGTTTTGAGCTTTGGATTAAATAATTTCTAGATCAGATAGCCGCTACATGCATTTTTAAACATCTCAAAGTATGATTGCTGATCCTAATTCTAGTCGAAGTTCCGTTTCTCCTGAGTAAGGCGTTCAATGGGGCAAATAGACTTTTATTTGGTATAAATCTACTGCCTAATATGTTCAGAAGTCAATAAAACAATGGACTTCCATCACTTTTGAGGGACACGGAGCTTCTATGACGACCCGAATCATACGCCCCAAATATCGTACAGAGCTCGTAAAATCTTGACCATTAGCATCATTGATCCATACATTATATCTAACACGCCTACACGCTGAACACCAATCGGCGAAACCCGTCGTCTCCGTGTAGTAGCCTCTTTGTAAGGCGGGTCAACGCGTCCTCATAGATGGGGCTTTTTGAGGTTCCCTTGTTACCACTATAGTAACTAATCCACGGGGTATAATATCTCTTTTTCTAATTTAGAGGAATAGGGAGCGTACAGGAAAAATCTCATTCAATAAACATATGGACAGAAAAGCTTCATTCAGCGTCTTATGCTGAATTCCCAGCTCATTTTGAGGTGAATGGTCAGGAGCGAGATGGCCTTCAGGTGTGAAAGAGCTACTCACTGCTACCCTCAGCTGTTTAAGCAGAATTCTCAGCTCATTTTGAGGTGAATGGTCAGGAGCGAGATGGCCTTCAGGTGTGAAAGACCTACTCACTGCTACCCTCAGCTGTTTAAGCAGAATTCTCAGCTCATTTTGAGGTGAATGGTCAGGAGCGAGATGGCCTTCAGGTGTGGAAGTCTTACTCAGTGCTACACTCAACTTATTACGCATCATTGCACGTCATAAATTCACAGATCATTTAGGGCGTCTCCGAGTGGCTAAACGATTAAATGTTATAGCAATGAATTATAACTCTGGATCCTCTCTATTGTACTAAGGAAGATCAAATTCTGGAGGTGGGATTCTTCGCAAACCAGTTTCCTTTATTTCTCGTAGCTCAAAGATTTATAGCTTCCTGCGACTTTAGTTCGCAACTGAAGAAAGAATCCCTCCAAAGGAATGAAGGCGCGCGGCTCCGAACATACATCATGTCCACCAGCGCCGGGCAATAACGGGTGTCAAACGATAGCGCGTGAACTCTTTTGTGTATATGATGGCAAAGCGATGCTTATTAGTCCAGTGTATATTTTTGTTTGTAGCACACTTGATTGAAGTTACGCAAATAATATAAGGCCGACGAAAATAAAAGGAAATTTCACTTAGTCCGCATGCGTAAATCTTATCGTATTACTGAATGTTTAATGTAAAAAATATTGACACGTATTTATTTATAAGACGTATGCTCGTTCATAACAATCTACAAAATTGGGATCCTTGATCTCTAGCAGACGGTAGGAAACTATGATTCTTAAGCTTTACTTCACTTAATGAAGCCAGGAAACTATGTTACGTAGCATACTTACAGAAGCCAGGATGATGTGTAGCTATCATTATTGAAGGAAACTACGATGTGTAGCTATACTTAATGCAACACGGATACTATGGTGTGAAGCTATACTTACTGAAGGTAGGAAACTATGATGTGTAGCTATACTTATTGAAGGTAGTAAACTATGATGTGTGGGCAGAAACTATGATGTGTAGCTATACTTATTGAAGGTAGTAAACTATGATGTGTAGGCAGAAACTATGAAGTGTAGCTATACATATTGAAGCCAGGGAACAATGATGTGTAGCTATACTTTTTGAAGCCAGGGAACTATGATGTGTAGCATTACTTATTGAAGCCAGGGAACTATGATGTGTAGCATTACTTATTGAAGCCAGGAAACTATGATGTGTAGCTATGCTTATTGAAGCCAGGAAACTATGATGTGTAGCATTACTTATTGAAGCCAGGAAACTATGATGTGTAGCTATGCTTATTGAAGCCAGGGAACTATGATGTGTAGCATTACTTATTGAAGCCAGGAAACTATGATGTGTAGCAATACTTATTGAAGCCAGGGAACTATGATGTGTAGCATCACTTATTGAAGCCAGGTAATTATGATGTGTAGCAATACTTATTGAAGCCCGGGAACTATGATGTGTAGCATTACTTATTGAAGCCAGGTAATTATGATGTGTAGCTATACTTTTTGAAGCCCGGGAACTATGATGTGTAGCATTACTTATTGAAACCAGGAAACTATGATGTGTAGCTATGCATATTGAAGCCAAGGAACTATGATGTGTAAGCTATCATAGTATGTGATTCACAAATCCAGCATTAGCAATATCAACATTATTATCATCGATTTTATTTTGACCACGGTCGAATATATTTTGCCGATAATCCACCGAGCGGCTAATATACCAATACAATCTTGTTTCCTCATTGAACTTAAAGGTTTCCCACATGTCATGGACCGATGAACAAAAAATTGTTAATGAAACCATGGCATAAATATTTTTATGAATCCCATGTATATTCAATTGCAGACAGAACCATACGCAACGCACTCCATTATGAGCTTTAAAGAGTATTATTTCTTGCATGATTCTTTCGTTTGCTCCTTTTCTTAAGGCTAAACAATCACTTTCATTCTCTTATTATCATCAGCGCAACGTTCTTCCCGCACTGCATAGTCAGGGGGACATCCTTCAAAGGTTCCTGGTATCGTTGCGTACACTTTCTGACAAGAGACAGAGCTACGTGAAGCCCTTCGCAACCTCCCGCCTCGGCAGAGTCTGTTCTCGAAACAACGTATAAGTCGAGCCACGCTTGCGCAACTCGAACACTATGTGTCAACCCTTTAGCGAGCAGAGATGCCAATCTGGACATCACCAACTGCTTTTATTCATAGCACTCCTCTGCCCGCTTAAGGGGTTACCGAGGCCGGAAAGGAAGGCTGTTTGTAACTGCTTCGGTGTGTGCTTTTACAAGCTCCATCTGGTATGTTTTAGATGCCCAAAAACTTAGCTATGAGGCGAATAGCATAATATCAATTCTGATGCTTATAGTCAAAGGTCCAATATCTGCATATTTAAATCGTTCCCGCTATGATGCGTAGTGGTGGTACGTCATGTTGGCATGATGTTGCTTTTTGACCGGCTCTACGCATTTCGTACTTATTTTGTTGCAGCCTTGGGCTTCAGTAAATGCTGACATGATGAGTATGTGTGTTGAGGAGTAGAACAACGCAGGTGAGTTACTGGTGTGCGCAAAAGCCGTTGTTCCGTTCAACGTTAGAGTCCACGTGACGGATCACGGACGAGCAGCGGCATTCTATGAGCGTCCGTCTGTACTCTTCAATAAAGTTTATCAAATATGCTTATCTTAAATCCATGAGCTCCAGGGCGATTTTATTCGTAACCTGGTTTTGCTCTAATCAAATAAGACTATGTTCGTATTATTAAAATTTATGAATGTAATTTTGTTTCACATCTCTGATCTATTCTCCTCTTTTTTGTTAAATATTTTTGGTGGGCAAGCTAAGATCAATCGTGCAAGCCATTCACATGCGTCAATCAAGAAGTTCTGAGCTATATTATGAGGAACTTCTCTAGTCGAGAAGTTCAGAGCTATACGATGAGAAAGAATAACTTTATGCTTTAATACGAACGTAAAAAAAATGTCTGAACATTCATCATCAGAGATTTATTTAGATTTGTCATCTTAAGACAGACTCTTAGATTTATAATTGGATTCCAACCGATACTTCACTAATCCGCCATGGGAGAAGCTGTTGTTACCCCATCCATGACGTTCCCTGATGTGCTTTACAGCGCTCACTTCAACGTCGCAGCCTTCTTTGGTACGTCAACTTCAAACCGTTCAGGTCCACGCTTGCGTTGCGCAGTACCACAACTCAGGTCCACGCTTGCGTCGCACAACACCACAACTCAGGTCCATACCTGCGTAGCGCAGTACCACAACTCGGGTCCACGCTTGCGTCGCACAGTACCACAACTTAGGTCCATACTTGCGTAGCGTAGTACCACAACTCAGGTCTAGGCTCGCGTCGCGCAGTACCACAAATTAGGTCCAGGCTTGCGTCGCACAGTAACACAACTCAGGTCCACGCTTGCGTCGCGCAGTACCACAACTCAGGTCCAGGCTCGCGTCGCGCAGTACCCCAACTCAGGTCCACGCTTGCGTCGCGCAGTACCACAACTCAGGTCCACGCTTGCGTCGCGCAGTACCACAACTCAGGTCCACGCTTGCGTCGCGCAGTACAACAACTCAGGTCCCTGTTTGCGTCGTGCAGTACCACAACTCAGGTCCACGCTTGCGTCGCGCAGTACCACAACTCAGGTCCCTGTTTGCGTCGCGCAGTACCACAACTCAGGTCCACACTTGCGTTGCGCAGTACCACAACTCAGGTCCAGGCTTGCGTCGCGCAGTACCACAACTCAGGTCCAGGCTCGCGTCGCGAAGTACCACAACTCAGGTCCAGGATTGCATCGCGCAGTACCACAACTCAGATCCAGGTTCGTGTCACGCAGTACCATAACTCAGGTCCAGGCTCGTGTCGCACAGTACCACGACTCAGGTCCAGGCACGCGTCGTGCAGTACCACAACTCAGGTCCAGGCTCGCGTCGCGCAGTACCACAACTCAGGTCCAGGCTCGCGTCGCACAGTACCACATCAACATTGTTTCCCCGGCCGTGATTCATAGTATTTATACCATAGATTTTATCACCAACTGTTACTACATGCTTGATACCCTCAACACTGATTTCATTGCAGCTTTGTGACTAAAATTTTGAAAAAGTTTTGCAATAAAATGTTGGTCTAAACAACAAAATCATCACATTTTCCTCACTTTGCCTTCTCAATGTGGCTGCCCTGTCTTATACATGTAGTATACTTCTTTATAACACCTCACCTCTAATCCACTGACCCTTCTCACTAGGCCTGATGACGACTGGTGTACTCTTCGTCATGTATCAATGAATATCAACCTCTACTGACCTTGCCGGTCTAAACGTCCATCGTTAATTCAACAAGCTCGTCCATATTACTTCTTAAAATACTCAATTTTCTAGGGCTTTCGATGATCTCACAAAGAACTCTTTCATCGGTTCTGAAAATCTCCAAGATCAACCCAATATTATTATAACTTCCAACGTTTCCCCTTGCCAACCCCACTATTACTCAAAAAATCCCCCAAACCTACCTCTCTATTAACCTCACGCGTCCCCCCAGAGGAGCCCTCCGCTGCCCCACGTCCCAGCCTACCCATCCATTGCCCCCACGCTCTCCAGCCTTTCCCTCCATTACCCCAACGTTCCGCATCCTACCCCTCCATTACCACAACGTGCTCCAAGTGTTCCCCTCCATTACCCCAACGTCTCCCAGCCTACCCCTCCAATACCCCAACGTCCCCCAGCCTACCCCTCCATTACTTCAACGTCCCCCCCATTTATTCCGCTTGCAGCTCCGTCCCAGCGCTCTGGCCTCAGTACCTCTAATCATCATCCATACCTGTTATGAGGCATTTCTTGTAGCAACGGTTGCATTCTTTCAATAATTCGGCGGAAAAGGAACAGATCTCGGCAGCGGGACGGGAGAGGGAGGGCGACAGCCTTAGAGGACACCTCGTCTACGCGGAGGCCCGACACATGACAGCCGCCAGGAACGCGCAGAGCAATGAAACAATATAGGAAATTACACCTAATCTGGAATGATGGTAGGTCGGTCGGGGTGGCAGCGGCTGCGGCGGTGCTAACCCCCCAAAACCCGTCCCCACCTCCCTTTCGCTCTAACCCTTGCTGCCCAGCCTCATGCTCCAACCCCATCTGTGGGGCGGCAGCTGCCAGATGTACAACGAAGCCTGGGGAGACCAGGCTCGCTGCCGCACTGTCCTTGCTCTTGTGGTGCTAGACCGCCGACGCTGCATCCTCGGAGAAGCAATGGACGTAAAACAGACTTAAGCAGATGGTGTGTACCGATTAGTATGAATATGGTTCACTGTAACACTCGTTGCCCTTCCCAAACACTTAGTGCGTCAGCACGCAAGCAGCTACAGCCCGGTTAAAGGTTGTAGGCAGGCCAATGCTGAGGCTTCTTCCAAACTTCAACCAGCTGAACACCAAATGCTGTAGCCCAGCAGCAAAAACTATGAGCATGTCCAATGTTGAAGAATACTTCCAAAACCCACCTGCAGCAGAACGCAAATTTCTGAAGTCTGCGCAGGCTACAACAAGGTTTCTTCAGTTTCAAGCGTCCACAACAGAAGCCCGGCATACGCTGTGAGAAGATCAACACTGAAATTCATTGAAACATCTCCAGCTGCAGAATATTTGTGTTGTGTAGCAAAAAAATTAAAATAGCCGCTCCCCGTGATTCCTTTTAAACACCTTCATCTGCAGCAACATTAGGTCTACATTCATATGCTGAAATCGAACCCTGCTAGACAATTTTACATTACAGACTAAGCTTGTAGCCCATATCGAAGACAAGGTGTGCGAATGTTATTTTGTTCATCATCCCTCTATTAAAGCCAGTCTGTTTTTTATGACGGATCTCAACAATTTGTTCTGCGATTTTTGATAAGACTTGTTCATCAGGACCCACAAATGACAGTTTTTGCAATTTTCTTCCATCTTTATTAACTACGAGATCATAGGTAGCACGTTTGGCTATTTGGGAGGACCCTTGCTGAAGTCAGTGATGAGCCCGATACTGGACTAAGATACATTAAGGAATACCCTTGCTGCAGTCAGTGCCTGGCCCATACTAGTCCGAGATACATGAAGGATAACCCGCGTAGCTGGGGTGTTAGAATACTGCTACCGTAACCCCTGTGTGTCGTAGGAGGCGACTAAAAGGGGAGCTCTGTAGCCGGGGCTTAGAATACTGCTATCGCAACCCCTGCGTGTCGTATGAGGCGACTAATAAGGGCGGGCGAGGGGCTAGGAATCCCCTTCTCTGTAAAATGTCTCACCTTGAAGACGGCAAGACATGCATGGGGAAGAGAGACTCACGCCTCTCCGAACCCTATCGCTAGGGTTGCTGAATGTGCGTGGTTGTAGTACGAATGAAGCAAAGAGGCGAGAGATTGGAGATATGTTGGTGAGGAGGAAGTTAATTGTGTTGGCGTTGAGTGAAACTAAGTTGAAGGGTAAGGGCGTATGTGAGTTTGGATAAAGGTTGCACACGAGAAGGTGTGGCGTTGCTATTGAGTGATCGACTGGCTAGTAGCGTTACTGAGTGAAACGAGGTGTCCTCAAGATTGATGTGGGTGAAAGTAAAGTTTGGCGTAGAAAAATGACTACGGACCTGGTAGCAAGAGGAGTGAGGAGAAAAAGAAGCAAG
>SDVV010030088.1:0-11720 GCA_016164225.1 Gammarus roeselii | reverse complement strand
AGTTTTTCTTAGCCACTATATTCTGTGTGCAGCCTTTCACCCCCTGCTACTGAGGTCACCCGTCTTCAGGCAAGATTGAACTAATGCTGGCCCAACCTTGAAGTCTTGAACCGGGACAGTAATTTCCCCCAATTGGATCCATTGACGCCACCAAGATTTTCCTGCCGGCTATTTCTCTCATAACCTATATTTCTTCTTTCCCCTTCTATATTATCCTTGGACTACCATAACAAGATAAGTTTGGGAATATATATTCACCAAAAGCTACCGTGCCTCTTACTGTCCTTGATTCTGTTATTGTGCTTGTCATACACCTTCCTTCTCATGTAGAAAGAAATAATTGGAGTCAGATAGGTTCTGTGCCCTGAAAGAGAAAGCACAAATCAGAATTCTTATTGCTCACTTGATCTCATCTATTATTAAATTTTTGAATAACCACTAATTAATTATATTCACTTATCATTCATTTACCAAAACACCAACTGGTGAACCACAAAAGTTCCCTTCCTCAGACATATTGATTGTGTGACTTGGTCGGCGAGCTGGTTTTCAAGTTGTGATTCTGGTGACTGACTGGAAATAATTTTTCAAATTGCGATGTCTTGTCAATGTGTGATGTGTACCAAGGTGTGGAATGCAAAATGTTTTTGTTGAGAGATTGAGATAAATTTAATTCCTATGTGTGATTGCAATTTCAATTCCTCCAAGTTCTTTACACTGCAGCGTGGTTGCGCCACTTGTTGTTGAGCACCAAGGTTGTCACAAATATTGGAAATTTATATTGGTTTTAATTTGCTTTGGTGTGTGAATTGAATTCACCAGCAGGTCACTTGCGCAGTGGCTTTGAATCTGCTGACACCAAGTTGGTATTGGGATTTATCATCCACAGAATTGTGATGTTACGTATGTTTCCTGTGCGCCAGTTTGTTTCATACACAAGAAAGTTTCAGAATATTAAATAATTTATGTTACAAAATGATTCGAATAATTGCAGAGTTGATTATTAAAATTAGCACCTTACTCAATAGTAGTTGGTGTCAATGACAAACTGAAAAGAAAATTTTAATTATGACTTTTTCTACCTCAAGTCCTCTAGAGTCTATGTTATTTCCCTCATGCAGTTCACTGCCTGTCCGTCGACCTTGATCTGTTATTGGTGCAGGTCACCAGCTTAGGTGTTTATTAAAAATAATGTAGGGTCAATTAAGGACCTCTACAAATCAATTCATGAGGCAAATTAACTGCCTTGTTATTCATTCCCTTCCTATTCTCTTGTTGCCAATTAGAAATTCTTGTGAGCATCTGAGATTGAAAAGCCCTTGTAGCTGCAGCACCACCTTGAAAATAATGCGATACAATGACAGTGTGACCGATATGTTCTTTCATTTAGTATCAAATATATAAGCAAAATGGTACCATGCAATTGAAAATACCGCTTGAATGAATATAGCTATGTAACTACACTATATAAAAATATCAAAACTAATTTATTTCGAACTAGTCTTTTGACCTCAAAAACTAGTGACTCGAAAAATTGCTTCGTAGTCAGTATACATCAGCATATAACCTGGAGCATAAAGAGAACCAAGTGTCTGAGGGCGCATATAGATGCAGTTGTGTTTCATAGAAGGTTCATCTCGAATGCACCGATATGTGATTTCTCGTTAATCCCATTGCGTTTTTCTATGAAGTCAAGTAAACGAGATCAGAAAAAAACACTGGGAAATCATTGCCTTATTTTATAAGCAACCAACTTGCATGCGAGGTAATTGCATAGTCCACGTGATAATTAAACAATGGAAATTATGTACCACCTCAGTGAGGGAAATAGCAGCTATATTAATGTTATACAGAGTTAAACGTGAAGAAGTGATTAATTCTATTTCCGATGACATCAAACGCTCACTAGTCCGTTTAACTCTTGCTTCGCATTAACCTCTCCGGGAATACACTTACTAATGAAAAGGTAGAAGTATATACAAGTTAAATACTGTTTAGATTGTTTCATTAACTATCCATCAAATACTAGTGCAATGATTTCTGCTCATGTATGGTTGGATTTTTGTTCATTATTAAAGCTTGGGCATGGAAATAGTTACAAAAACTTGATCAACGTTGATTTTGCTTGTTTCCGTACTTCCACGGGTGTTAGAATAAAGCACGGAGAATTTAAACACAATACTATTCCAAGTTTCTTGCTTTATCTCGAACGTACATGTAATTCCATTTTGCTTCAACAAAATTGACATCCAGCCGTACCGTTTGCTACCCAGAATACGACATTTTTCGACGATGAACCACTAGGTTTCCCTCTAGCAGAATTTTGTTTACATTTTATATCGGTAGAATAGTGTGCAACTGATAACGTAGCAGTAATAAAAAAAGTATTTTTTTTTGGGGTGGGGGGGGGGGGGGGGGCGAGGGGTGGATAATACCGTCTGAAGGAAGAATTTTTGCTAATGAGAATACCAGTGTGAACTTACCTTAATAAGCTACCCACGCTGAGCTAGAAAGGGCGTAGGGAAAGGTGCTCTGGTTTAAAATGAGAATAACTAATAATTGTAATAAAGACGATGTTAACAACCAACATGGGTACATTAGTGCAATTGAGACATTTACCTTTGTCTAGGGCTACACGGATGCATTGAACTTACACGCCAGTGAGAACACAGTTGCAAAATAACAGCTTACTAAAAAAAAAAAGGCATAAAAGTGTATCCTACATATGTGTACAGCAATTCCCTCCATCGCTTTAACAATGAAGAGGAAGCATGCGCACCAACAGAAATTCCCTCCATCGCTTTAACAATGAAAATATAGCAAGCGCATCAACAGAGCAGATTGGATTGATAATTTCATTAAAATAACTCAGTACCATAATGTGATCCGACGAATTTTCAGCACCAAACTTGCTCGCTGAAGTCGATTGTGGGACCTGCATCATTTGTCTAAATGTTTCATAACTCACAGATACAGACACTAGGACGAATCCCCGGGAAGGAGGGTGGCAGACGGTAAAATGTACATCACACTTTTCTCATACACTAACACAACTTAGCCCTTTTGCGCTAAAACGTCCGGCCGGAAGATCCCACAACACACACACACTGAGTCATGAGTGCGATCCGAGGTCAATGTCAGCAGCAGGGCAGGACAGTATGACTGGTTTGCCTCTGCCGTGTCATGATGACCCCTCCCCCCCATCCACAATAACTCCGTTCCTCAACGAGATGCCAAAGATGGGAAAGCACATCAGGGCAGCGTCAAAAAGTCATCCATTTACAACCATTCTCCAGTCACGCCTGTCCATTACACGCTATCTCGTTACTTTCACACTCAAGTCTCTCCTTTCAAACTCCGGCTTCACACCATCCTTCCACCCAAACTTCGGTCAACTTCTAGGCCTACGACCACTTGCCTCCGCCTCCATCCCCCTTTGTAACTATCTTCCTTCATCCATCCTCACCTTGTGCCCGAAACATCACAGAACACGCGAATTTACTCTGTTCTCTATCTTTTTCACCATCCCCGTTCTGATTCGAACCCCATCGTTACTGATATTGTCTCATCGTCATTCCTGCGATGCTCCTCAAACATTTTATATGACCCAACCTTCTTCTCTCATCTGCTCTCATCCCCCAAGTCTCGGCTCCGTAGAGCAAAGTTGGGACATCTTTACCTTCAGAAAATCCTCTCTTTGCTTCCAGCCCCAACGTCCTACAGCTCATTAAACTATTCAGTGCACCCAACACTATACATCCTTCCTTCGCTTCAGTTTCCCCTAGTTCAGTCTTCTCCACGTGTGAGCCATAACTCATCGTCAATTTTCTGGTGCTATGTTGGAAAAAATGTATCCTCAGTTCATTGAAATATATCGGGTGACGATTTGATTTAATGTGCTGAATTTTAACTTCCCTAGGTGCCAACGAAAATTTCCGTATCAGCATGTTGGTCATGTTTGCATTGCAACATCCTTGTCATCATTGCTAGAGGCTGTGATGATGCGCTCAAGATATTGATCTACATAATCCTGTGCATCACCGTTTAGTTTTCGGTCAAATTAATATACATGCAGCGTTTGTACTGTAATGTACAATGGCATGGGGATCAGCGAAATTGCTGCAGATATCAAGAAGCTTTTGCAATGCTCAGAGCTTTGGTGCCATCCACACCTTACCATCTTCATAACTAAGATTGCTAGCTCAACAATAGACGACATGACGACCTTGGTTATCTTTACTTAGAAAGCAATTCAACTCATCAATGTACAGGTTATACAACAATGACTGTCTTTTACCTCTCTGCCTAATTGACTTCTGTTTATACAATGATAAGTTACCGATTTAGAACTACCCTACCACACGAAAATTTTCTGTTCCGTGTCAAAAAATGTACTATGAGGAGGTGCTGCTCTCAATTGACTTACTGAACCGAGGCTAATGATTTACTCTATCGAAAGCGTTCTTCGCGTCTGAAAATCACCGTAAGACAGCAGAGTCCCGACATCTGTTATACACAATAGTTTGTTGCAATGCGATATTCAGTTCCATGTCCCTCTTTGAATTCAAATTAACTCTTTGCAGTAGACAGATGTGTGGGCAATCTCGCAGGAATAACCTGTGCAAAACCATAACATAATTATTGTCAGTAGTGTTTTTCGTTTAACATATCTGAACAGGAATTATTGTCACATGCAATACTTCTCTTGGTAGCAGGCTCCCCCGTAGGGCTCGATAATCATGGATTCCAGTAGGCTCGCACGCCTCGGCATGCGAGAAAAACAACGTTGTCAAAGTTAGAACATTGTGAAAACTTCAGTCGTGTCAGATGCACGCTGGTGCGCACAAGAAAAAAGTTTATACGAAACGGATCTTTGCTTTCGATCATTTAGAACCTCAAGAGTAATATGTATGGACGCCAGTGCGCACAGGTAGCATCGTTGAGATTAATACAAGGTTTACGGCTACACGGGCAAAGTCAGCTCCAACAGCAACGCAATAGAATGTTTACAGCTACGCGGTCTAGTTGTTTTATTACAAGTTATTTTTTCAGGTAAGATAAAGACTCAAACAAAACGAATCCACGCTTCCAACCCCTCAGCGCCTCAAGATTAATATGTTCGCACAGATAGTAGCGTCGAAGTTGGTACAAGATCCACAGCATCACGGATCAGATCAACTTCCACCGCACCGCACAACAAGGTTTATAGGTACGCGGTAAAGGTCAACAACAGAAATTACATATGGTCCGCGCACGAGCAAGCGTGCACGGACTGAAAAAGCACTTATTCACGAGATTACACGGGGTCTATTGGTTCACGGGTCGCACGGGTCACGATCCAACCAGGGGGGGGGGTGAATACCCTACTTTCTTTTTGGACCCTTTTACTCTTCACTCTTCACTATCTCTCCTTCTCTACTCCTTCCTGGTTATGCTTTCACCTTGGTTACTCCTTTTAACTCGTTTGTTTTGTTGAAGCTGCATTAACTTACCTCTCTTCTTCTCTTGACAACTTTCCCCCTTTTTTTTCTTTTTTTTTGCGTTATATATTTTATTTTGTTCATTATATATTTTTTTCATTTTTTTTCTCCTTCTTCAGTTACATTTTCTATCTTGCATTTTTTTTCGTTACTTTTTTTCTTTTTTATATATATTTAAGTTCGTATATTATTTCGTTTTTTTTTCATTCAAATCTATACTCACCAAATATCAAGGTGGCCAAAGTAGCAAAGTTGACGACAGACCACACTATAAATGATTTGACTTCATCAGACTTCTGCGATATTGTTGGCCGGGGGGTGGGACAACCTTCAGCGAACCCGTTGCTGGGGTAGAGCTGTTGGAAGGCCCTGCTTAACCGTCGGAATATGATGTTTGCAGGGGGAACAAACCTTCACATAGGTCACAAGTGGTGCCCATTAAAAGAGCCAGAAAACACTTGCTTTAAGCGCTCCGTGGTGGGCGTGGGCATGGTAGGGGGGGGGGCGCCTGGACTTCTAATGGATTCCTCGCCAGAAACTCAGCAAATGTTGACAACCCAGACTTCTCCCTTGGACAACTCTTTTGAACAACGGCTATTGCAACAACAGCAACGGTCACCGCAGGATGGTAACGTATCAGCGTCACCATCTGGCGGACGCTCTTCAACACCGCCATCACCTGGCGATTGCGCCCAAATAGTGGACGTAAGCCCCCTCCATCCCAGGCTGCCTGATGGAGAGATGATTAGTCAACAGCAGCCTTCCCCCACTTCTGGTGGGGTGGACTTTGGAAACAAGACACACGACCGTAACGCGAGTGCGGCACTTGCTGCTTACGGACGAAAGCCCGGGAGAAGCCGCCGTAATCGTGTGAGACCCCCATGAACGATACGTTGAAAATCAGAAAATACTTGAAAATCTTAAAAAAAAAAACTACACAAAGTTCTTCACCGTCAAGGCAATCTCAGGAGATAACCTGTCCGATACAAACACTATTCAAGCTAATCGACAACTCCGCGCTGCACTGGGGGGACCCCCGAAGCTCATCAATGAGCTTAAGAATGGCTCCCTACTGGTAGAGGTGAAGGATGAGGAGCAAGGTGGGAACATTCAAAACTTAAACCAACTAAATAATATACCTGTAAAAGTTGATAAGCTCCCTATTCTCAACACGATACAAGGAACTATATATTATAAAAACAGACCAAACCACTCTGACGACGATATCCTTACTGAACTCGCGGATCAGCAAGTCACCAAGATATAGAGAGTGGAACGACGGCTAAGCGGAGTTGAGGAGTACACTGGCGTCTACATCCTCCCATTCAAGCTCTGTTCTCTGCCTTCTGATGTCCACATTGGCTGGACACAGTGCCCGGTCCGAGAATATATCCCTAATCCCAGACGCTGCTACAACTGTCAAAAGTTTGGTCATGGAAGTGATGCCTGCCGATTGAGGAACATAAAAAGTACATGCTTCCGCTGTGGTAAGGACGCACATGGTCACAATTGTGACCGACCTGCTGAGTGCGCCAACCGTTCAAAGAACCATCCTGCGTTATCACGCGAATGCTTCTATTACAAATTTGAAAAGGAGATACTCGCTGTTCAAGCTAGAGAAAGCCTTTCCTACCCCGAAGCCAAGAGACAAGTAACCGCCAAATTTATCCGCCCGCTTACTAGCTTTGCTGCAGTGACAGCGGGAACACCTGTAACCAGGGTTCCTTCTAACCTACAACACGATATCTTTCATCCTCCTCGAAATCGAGGAAGCCCACAACGTCAGTCATTTGCACTGTCCGGAAATTTGGAAATTCCGCTGGAGATACCTTCCCTTATTCCCACCTCGCCTCGTCCATCACTTGCTGAATGACGTGCAATGGGAGTCCCAGACCTAAATCTGGACGACGACTTGCCTTTATTGGAGGCAGCACCACATAAAGAAACGCTGCCACCTCAACGCGCTCCTCACCAGCCACACAAGATGAAAACCCGGGATCTGTCACCAACGGTTAAGCCCGCCCTACTCCAAGCCCAGCCAAGATTACCCTTGGTAACCGCGCAGCCTAGCCAAATTACTGCTCAACTCAGATGTCATTCTGATGCCTTTATTAAGGCACCGAATGCCCCTTCGCCTCTGCCTCGCTTAGCCGCTCCGGATTATAATCCTAAGGGAAATGTGCCGAGCACAGTATTGAGTGATACCCACCCTACCTCATCATCGCCTCTGGTCGGAGAAGCTCGCTTGCCGCTTACCAGCGCTGAGCGCACTGGCTCCGACCTGGATGATGATGATCCAAGCGAAAGTGATCCTTCGTTGACTCGTAACCAAAAGAGAAGCTCCAACGATACTCGTCGAATGCGGCCGACAGGCCGTGAGTGACATAGTCTACAAAAGCGATGTATAATCAGACCTTATCAACTCAAGCCTAGACCTTGAATTTCTCTAACTTAAACCACAATGTTTGATACCCTCGTCCTGCAATGGAACATTAGAGGATATTGTGTTAACTATGCTGAACTATTAAAATTAACCCAAATCTATAATACAATGGTAGTTTGTCTCCAGGAAACTCTCCTGGGGCTGTACAAACCATCTTTTCCCAGTGGGTGTAAAGCCCACTTCACCTCGCCCACTGCCGATGCTCGACCGGGCACTGGTCTGGCTACAATAGTAAACCAAGCAATCACATGCACTTCAATCCCTCTACAACAACTCTGCAAGCTCAGGCCCACAGAGTAGGCCTCAAACGCCCCGTTACTATTTGCAACCTATATATTTCCCCAAATGAACTAATTTCATGCGCACTTCTTACTAACCTGGTTGGTCAACTTCCTGCGCCTTACCTTCTTGTAGGTGACCTTCATGCGGATGGACGTGGAGGGCACGTCGAAGCATTCCTTCTGCCTTCTGATATTACGCTCCTTAATACTGGAGAACCGACGCACTTCCATACCCAGACAGCCTTGTTATCGGCTATTGACTTATCCCTCTGCTCCCCAAACCTCTCCCCAGACCTTGCCTGGCAAGTGTTGGAGGAGCCCTACGGGAGTGACCACTTCCCCATCACCATCACTACTTTCCATCCTGAAGATACTTCTACCGGTCGCCGATATATAATGCGTAAAACCAACTGGCAATCGTTCACTGCTTATACAACAACACCTCTCCCACCTCAGGATATATCCTGTGACGAGATGGTAGATAACCTTAATAGTACCACCCTTCACGCTGCAAATCGTAGCATCCCTGTAACCAAGGGAACACTACGTAAAATTAGAACACCCTGGTGGAGTGACCTGTGTGAAATAGTAAAACGGCAAAGGAAGCGTACATTCAATCGATACCTACGCACCAAAGCAGTAGCAGATAAAATTACGTTTAAACGAGGAACTGGAAAAACACGGAATACATACTTCCTATCCAGGAGAGAATCGTGGCAAAACTTTGTATCGTCCATTAATGTCAACACACCTATGTCTAAAGTGTGGTCCCGCATACGGAAAATGACAGGGAAGTACTGCTCTCACCCCCCAACCCTAAGGGTGATGGGAACGACCCACACCAATCCGCAAGAAGTCTCTGAACTCTTTGCAACACATTACTCCTTCATCAGCTCGGATTCTGGGTACAGCCCTACTTTCCGTATCACAAAGCGTACTGCAGAACAAAATGATCTGGACTTCTCCATAAACTCCCTTATACCTTACAATGAACCTATCACGGTACGCAAAATCCTTGGTGCAATTCGCAACTCCAACCCTTCTGCTCCTGGCGAAGATCAAATCTCCTACGAGATGCTCCGGCGACTACATCCTTCTGCACTCTCCTACTTGTGTCTTATTTACAACTCAATCTGGTCTACCCACTCCTTTCCCGATCGGTGGAGGGAGGCAGTGGTTCTGTCTTTTCCAAAACCTGGTAAGCCTACCGATGAATTGACCAGCTACCGCCCTATAGCTCTCACCTCGTGCGTAGCGAAGATTCTGGAGAAAATTGTGAATGCCCGATCGACTAGTCACTTGGAAGCGAACTCACTCCTCTCCCCATTACAATTCGGATTTCGACGGATGCTATCAGCGCAGGACGCATTATTACGCGTTGTGACTGATATCCAAGGGGCCTTGGATCGCAAGCAGCACACTGTTTGCGTTTTCTTTGACCTTGAGAAGGCATATGATACAACCTGGCATTATGGCATCTTCCGAGAGATTCACCGGATGAGAATCCGGGGTCACCTAGCATTTTTCGTTCGGAACTTCCTCCGGCGGAGAGTCTTCCGGGCTAAAATCGGCAATCACCTTTCAGACATACATACCCAAGACGAGGGGGTCCCCCAAGGTAGCGTCCTTCGTGTACTCTATCCACGATTGCCATTAATGGGATCACGGGGGTGATCCCTCCCTCCGTGAATGGGTCACTATACGTTGACGACTTTGTGATATACACATCGGCGCCAGTCGTCTCCCAACTCCAACGTAAACTACAGAGTGCAGTTGCCCAGGTGGTTGCCTGGACAGAATCTCGAGGCTTTAAAATATCTAAAAGCAAAACATGTGCACTTCATATCCATCGGTCTCGCACACACACGGAACCAGACCCCAGACTTTATGGAGAAATGATTCCTTTCCTACCTACAGTCCGTTTTCTAGGACTAATATTCGACCAGAAACTAACCTGGAAGTACCACGTGCAGCAGCTTAAGATAGGCTGCTTACAACGATTTGTCATTCTTCGGATCGCATCGCACTTAACCTGGGGTGCAGATAGAATAACATCACTACGACTTTACCGCGCTATCATCTGGTCCAAACTGGACTATGGGAGTGTGATCTATGGCTCCGCAAAACCAAATATTCTCAAGACGCCGGAAACAGTTCATAATGCTGCCCTTCGCGCTTGTACTGGAGCTTTCCGCTCCTCCCCTATTGTCAGCCTTCTTTGTGAAACTGGTGAGCCTAGTCTTGCCCTGCGACGGGAACAAATTGACCTCCAATTTTATTGTCATGTTCTTGCTCGCCCAACCACCCCTACATGTACCACAATCCGACAGCGCCGCCCCAATCTTGCTCCTTCTTCGAGCTTCTCAAAACGAATCGAGCTCCTCACTGCTGAGCTTGGACTACCACACATCATGGTGGACCCTCTCCCACGAGATGCTATTCCCATCTGGCGTTTGCCAGAAAATATGCTCTGCCCTCATTATTTTACTGGCTGAAAGGCAGTTGTTGCACCCCAAAATCTTCGAGCAATTTTTAAAGCCCATGCGGAGACTCATCACGCTAAGAGCTAGCATATTTTCACTGATGGATCAAAAAACGATGATGCAGTGGGCTGTGCAGCGGTGCTCCCCGGGTGCGTCGTCACTAGGAAACTCTCAACACAGCGTCAGTTTTCACTGCTGAGCTCACGGCCATTGCCGATGCCCTCTTGACGGCTGATACTCTTCCAGATGCCAATATCTCAATCTTTAGTGATTCGCTCAGTGCGCTCCAAGCCCTGGAGATCTTCAATAATTGCCACCCTATTGTTTCAGCAATCATGCGCTGGCTTGTGCGATTGCCCTCCAGAAACAAGAACGTTCGTTTGTGCTGGGTTCTAAGCCACTGTGGGGTGGTGGGAAATGAGCGGGCGGACGAAGCGGCGCGAAGAGCTGCAGCGGCGATTGACTTAGCAGAACAGCGTCCACTCCCATACAAAGACTTTTACCCAGCGATTAAAAGAGCTGTGCGAAATAAATGGAACATGGAATGGTCTGATGTTCCTATGAGCAATATATTGCGTACTATTAGAGACACAACCATACCCTGGGTCTCATCAAGCAGCCGACCTCGACGGATTGAGGTGACTCTATGCCGATTGAGAATAGGACATAGCAGACTAACGCACAGACACCTAATGGAGGCATCGCCACCTCCTTACGGTATGGACTGTCTAGTCCCTCTTACAAAAGCCCATGTCTTGGCAGAATGCCCCACATGGACGGATATGATTTGATTTGGGCCTCATTTCCACCAGAGCCTCAACGTGAGTCATAATAGGCTCCCCCGTAGGGCGCGACCGTCGTTGATTTAGGTAAGTCCGCACGGCCTCGCGTGCGAAAATATTAGCTTTGTCAAGATGAAGTCAGTACATATTTTAATTGTGGCATATTCGCGTACTAGCGCGTACGAGAGAGTATAGAGTTAGTGCGTATCTTCGTAAAATGAGTTGTTGTTTCTGTGCGTAATGAGGTGGAG
>SDVV010030087.1:0-11721 GCA_016164225.1 Gammarus roeselii | reverse complement strand
GAGAGAGAGATAATATAGCTATATATATATATATATCTTGTTACAATTATTTATTTATTGAATTATTTCTTAGCCTTCCACTGAGCTTTCCCTTGTTTTTGTTTTTTCATTTGACTAATTTTTTTTACATCTACAGGTTTGCCAAATGGGGTCACTAATGGTACATCCAATGGTCACTCGGACAGCAGCTCTAAAGATAAGGACAGACACAAAAGTTCACACAAGGATAAAGATAGGGATAGAGACAGACATTCATCCAGCCATAAGAGTTCACACAAAGATAGGGACAAGGACAAGCATAGGAGCAGCAGTAGCAGTGGTGACAAGAACAAAAGTAGTAGTGACAGAGATAAAGATAGAGAAAGAAGCAGTGATAAAGATAAGCACAAGAGTAGTTCTAGTAGTAGTGATAAAGACAAGCATAGGGATAAAGATAAACACAAAAGCAGTAGCAGCAGTAATGATAAAGATAAGGAACGTAGCAAAGACAAAGATAGAAGTGACAAGGACAAACAACGAAGTGACAAGGATAAAGAACGAAGTGACAAAGATAAAGAAAGACGTGACAAGGATAAAGATAGAAATGACAAGGACAAGGAAAGAAGTGACAAGGACAAGGAGAAAAGTGACAAGGACAAGGAACGAAGTAAGGACAAAGAACGAAGTGACAAGGACAAAGAACGTAGTGACAAGGACAAAGAACGTAGCAAAGACAAAGAGCGAAGTGACAAGGACAGGCATCGTAGCAGTAGTGACAAAGACAAGAAACATAGCAGTAGCAGCAGTGAGAAAAAGGATAAAGACAAGGAGAAGGAACGGCATCATTCTTCATCAAAAAGTTCTCACAAAGACAAGCATCGGGAGAAGGACCGACCCCGGGACAAGGATAAGGACAAACACAGAGAAGAGAAGAAGGAGAGGGTAAGTTAATCTGCTTGCTATTTGTACTTTGTGCCACTCATAGTTTGTTAATTCACAGAGCAAATTTGTTGTCAAGATATGAGCATACATCAGCAAATAAATAGTTGCTAGTGATTTTTTATCAAACCTTCGGTCCAGTCTATACTTTTAGTTTGAATTTCAGTATGTATTTAAATATTAGGCTGCATAATTTGTTTTCACTTTTTGCATTTGATGATTCATCTTTTCTAATTGATTGAATTATTCACTGCATTAGTGTCAGTGGTCATTCTGATCTCATCTCCATTATTATTCAACAACCATTTTAATTCATGTGTTCATTAATTTGAATCATTTGATCAGGGCCCTTCAGTTCAGCTTTTGTAGATCCTGTTGTAGATCAGTTGTCGAGCTATGTAAGGCAACATACCTATTAGGTTGGGAAAGAGGTTTTCATGTTATGGAACTACTTGGTCATTTCTGGTATTAAATTATATACAAGCAGGGTTGGCAATTTTTTCAAATTTCAAGTTCAGAAAAAAAGAAAGATTATTCTGGATTTATTTGATTTTTTATATTTATATATTTTTTTTCACTATATTTTGATAGCAATTATAAGTAATCAGAACAGTATGACTCAGTTCCATAATAAGAAACCTGAAAATAAAGTAGATCTTGTTGTTGATGTTGTTGTTGTTGTTCCAAAATTTCAAATTTATATCAAGAAGTATTTGAGATACAAGATTGAACACTTGGATCAGTAGAGAGCAGACACAAAATGAATTGATCTAGTGCACATTATTTTTTTACATTCTTTTTTATTCCCCAATTTATTCAAAAATTATGTAAAAATGAATTCTGCCAATGGGCCAGCAGGTTTTGATGAATAGTACACCAATTGGTAGAGGCCAACTAGTAGAGTACTGCACAGCGCATTGTATTTTCATAAAAATTTGATCATTCGATTTATAGCTAGTGCATTTGTAAAAAAGTGACTAGGCTACATTTTGATTTTTTCACTTCAACCTGCATCTCCTCCCTGGTGTTTCATTTCATATGTATGAATTTGGTTTAGCTATATAGTATTGACCCCGGATCTCAATTCTATGAAGAGTGAATCAAATTTCCTATTCTTGTTTTATGGTAATTTTTTTGAAAAGTGCCCCATTTAGCTAACAAATAATACATTTATTAGGCTACATTATACCCAATTTATAAGGTTTGGCCATCTGATCTCTGATCCTATCACCCTAATGATCAAATGAAATACTAAATAAGTTATAATGCATAAAGATTAATAATTAAC
Source organism: Gammarus roeselii (assembly GCA_016164225.1). Taxonomy (NCBI): domain Eukaryota; kingdom Metazoa; phylum Arthropoda; class Malacostraca; order Amphipoda; family Gammaridae; genus Gammarus; species Gammarus roeselii. The sequence continues at coordinate 9,515 of SDVV010030087.1, read as the reverse complement.
ATTGCCAAATTCAAGTATTATATATTTTTCAAAATTTTTGCACAATGAATTTTTTTTGAGCATATTTAATTAGGCATATTCAAGCTCCTGCCTGAAAAATGTAAGCCTATTTGAAGCATTCAAGCATCTTGTTGATTCACAATGCCTTGAAAAAAGCACAGAATCTAAAAAAATCAACACATTATGTGGGATAAAAATTATCATCTTTCACAAGAAAAATAATTGATTTAATCACTTGATTTATTTTTTTCACTTGTTTAATCAGTGCCTACCCTGCCTACAAGCATTAATTTTTTCCATCATAGTTTTTAGTCGAGTCATTTTATGAGATTTTACTCCAATACTCCAATTAATGAAAGTTCCTTTCAAATATAGTCATATGTGATACAAAGTTTAGTACCATACTCCTTACAGGTCATGAGAGGCAACAAATCTGGCTGAGCAAGATAGCTGAGGAATGTGACAAAGACAGTGAATTTCTTTGTCCAAGAGAGATATAGGTCAACAAACCCTTTTGTCATGGCTGCTAAATGTGCTTGGTTGTAGTATGAATGAGGTATAGAAGATTGAGATAGTCATGATTTTCTGTCAAGTTGTTGTAGGCCAGCAAGACAACCTTGAAATGTTGACATGAAAGTCAGTTTGGTGTTGTAAGTGGCAGGGAGTTGGGCATGGAGGATGGATGGACAGTGGGCACAGTGTGGTGTTGTTATGGCGAGATATTTTTTGAGTATTCAGTCTGCTAGAACGTCTGGGCAATTGCCCAGATGTACTGCATTTGCTGTCTCAGTTGTCCTGTGCCTCGTCCTCGAAGGACATTTGTCGACCCAATAAATTTGTCTACACATAAATTTTTCAACACTAATTTTGTCGAATCCTAAATTTTGTCGACGCCGAAATTTTGTCGACGCCAAAATTTTGTCGACGCCAAAATTTTCTGGGCTCCTGAATTTGCGGAATCAACAAATTTGTTTACACATAAAAAAGTTTGTCGACACGAAATTTTTTGCTACACAAGAATAGGCGACTTCATTATGTCAACACCACAAATTTGTTAAATTTGTTGCCACTCAAATTTTGACAACACAATAATTTTGTCAACAAAAGTTTTGTTGTCACAAAATTTTGGCGACAAAAATTTTGGCGACAAAAATTTTGTAGAGGCAAATTTTGCCGACACGCAAACTTCGTCAACACAAAATTTACAGTCACACAAAACCACCTCGGCGACAGACGAGCGATCGCGAGTCATCAGATGACAAGGTCACAGGCTCGCATTGAACCCAACGATGACCTCCATAACGAGTGCCTACAGCACTCCGGTTTATTAGAAGGTCACATGTCATTTGAGTGCAACATAACCTTAGCTATGACAGCGCCAGAAGGCAGTCCTACCATTGCGAAGTGCAAGAACAGATATCGTGTGACAAGACGGAGCCTCCCAATTAAAATGGTCTCGATTCAGGGTCGAATGCGCATCAGGCTATCATAGAATTGGGGCCCTGAGTGAATTCCGCTAACGTACCGATCGTTTCCTCCCCCTCCCCCACACAGGCTTACTTTGAGACCACTAGGGGCAAGACCGCTTTTACTTTCACACACATTCCAGCAGAAGTGCGTACAAAGGATTTCCAGTTCCGCGCTCAGGTTGCTCAGACACTGCGCGGCTAGGTTCTCAGAGCATCACTGACAGGTATTCTTGCTTGCATCCGTGATCCCGTCTTACGGTTTGCGCGCAAGTCCCCCCGCAGTCACTGCATTTTTCGGATGAGCACTCCACCCCACTCCAAGTCCTCACGTGACTGTGAAGCGGGACCGCTCTCCTTCCTGTAAGTACTAACGCTCTTTCGGCGGCCTTCAGAAGTCGCCAAGCACACCGACGCAAAGTCACGTCTTGGGTCAAACGTTTCCTATCCAAATGCCTCTTTTGAGAGGGTGCGCCACGACCCCCTCCTCTATTACACCGTCTTGCACCGACAACACGAGAGCGTTCTCAACCCCCTCGCGTTAGACTTCCTGCACAAAGGCGTAGTCATGGCAGGGCCCAAACAACCATCTTTCGCAGTCCCCAAGTCTTCGGGAGGGGATCACCTATTGATTGACCTCTCAGAACTCAACAAATACATCCCGATAACCGCGTTTCGAGGGTCCAACCTGCAACGAATAAGAGCTGTGCTGAAGTCCTCTCTCCGGTTCACCAAGTTGGACACCAATGGTGCTTTCCCGCTCGTCCCAACTCATCCCAGGTTCCAAAAGTTCCTGACCTTCAAACTACAAAAACATCGGGACTTTCTTTTGGCCCTACCATTCGGCCTCAATCTGGGACCAAAAGTCTTAACAACGATCGCGAAGCTACCCCTTTGCTCGCTCCACCAGCAAGGGATAAATGCGGCCTTCTACATCGACGACTGGCTGCTCCAGGCACCGTCGGCACATCACTGCCGGCGCACCACCCAGACGGCCTGTGACTTTCTCCTCAAGCTCGATTCTCACGTCCATCTGGGAAAGTCTGTTCTGGAACCCACCCAGCAGCTCGACTTCCTGGCGGGAACACTCAATGAAGGGGCCGGGCTCATCGCCCCGACCTCACAGCACATCGACCGCCGCGGGACATGACCATGGAGATACTTCCCCGCAGAACTCTTGCCTTGACAGCATCAGAGTTTCCTCGGCCTTGTATATTAACGAACACCATACCTACGCCATGCTGACCACTTCCTCAATGGAGTGGTGCTAGCAACACGATCCCTGCGCCTATCCAGGAAGCTCAGTCATCTCAACAATCCCAACCGCCACGCGGTACAGAACTGGAGCAGCAAGGCTTTCCTTCACTCCCACGTCCCGTTCGTAATGTTTCCACCGAAGCACCTCCTGTGGACGGACGCGCGGGAGCTGTATGCTGCAGCGACCAGCAGTCTTACGGCCGCTGGTCGCCATTGGGATGTATTCTTCATGTTATGTCGAAGGAATCTCCGGTTATCGTACATGCTCTGCCTCTAACATCACGACCCTTCTCGAGTTATCTCGCATCAAGTTTTTCAAAACGGTGCTCACCATCAATTACAATAGATTGCTTGTAGTCACCCTGGTCAACACGCACGGGCAGTCCACACAACGCTAATACCAAAAGCTGGGGTACTAGTTTCGAAGTGGGGCTACGCACTACGAATGTGGTCCATCAACCAGTTTGCCTCCTTCCCGTTCCTGCACTATGCCGGCAAGTAAAAGCAGCTCGTTCCTCGTAAATTTTGGATTACATGAAGGTGCTTCATTTGTCTCTTTCGTGAGTTTGGCGTCAAGACCCGCTGGGCGATCGTCAAGGAACTGGCAAAGGCCCACGAGAACCCACCACGAAGGCGTATCGTGCCGCAGGGGAAGCTGGAGCCGGTTCTCGACATGCTCGCTTCACTATTCGGACGACGTCAGTATTGGAGCTCTTTCAGAAGACTGTTGCTCGCCGCTCTTGCAGCAGGAAACAGGGTCTCTGAGATAGCAACGGTGCGCACGGGACTACATTTCCCAAGAACCCTCCATGCGCGTTCGTTCCGACCGCTGACAAGTTCCAGTACTGAAACCAGACCTTCACTCACACGCCACCGCTCATTTCTATCACCTCACTGCTGCCGGACGGCCGGGCACACGGCATGGAACCTGCGACCATACTCAACGCCTACGTAGCACGATGTCCATCGAACTTGTTGCTCATCCATCCTACTTCCAGCAAACCACTCAAGACATCATCGGTGTGGCATAACAACTGCTCGTTTATCAATGAAACCACACCGCGTGCCTTCACTAAAGTTCACGACACCAGAAAATCTGCCTCATCTCCCTTGGACGCGTGGGGTCCCTCTCCAAGACTTCATATCCAAGGAGTTTTGGAAGTCGCCCCACGTGTTCGGGCACAAGTACCTATTTGCAGTGGCATATCCAAGGAGTTTTGGAAGTCGCCCCACGTGTTCGGGCACAAGTATCTATTTGCAGTGGCGAACTCTAACCAACCTTGTGTCTTACTGCAAACCAGTTGGATGGTCCCTCTTGCGTCAATTGTTCGTGAAATTACGTCAGCCTATGCCAGAAACTTTGGTACATATTGTTGGGTAGCTACGTATATAGATTATCTTACCATATAGTTATGAAGTACTCAACGCTACGGCTTCAGGATAAGGATTACGTCGGTTTTCAGTATATATTTACTTTATCCGACTCATTGTCTGGCAAGTTAACATATTATCTATGGTGCACATGGTAGATACTTCAATATTGAGGATTTTTACTGTCACGATCTGGCTGTTCATTCACACTCATTCACTCATACTAGAAGGCAGTATATATTGATGTACATAACTACTATTTAGATGCTCGTACTCCAGGCCCGCATATTCTTTAGCCTCTATGAGCTAGTATATTGGCCGTCACCGGCACCAAGCAATATTTGTCTTGGCCTATGATCACAGTCCTTACCACCACTTAAACAAAGGTGTTATCATTTCCCAACATGGCAAACGCTTCTTCGGGAACACCCAGTTTAAGATGCAGCCGATCCATCTAACTTCTGGGCTCTTCTGGCATAGGCCAGCTTGTGCTACATGATAGTATTTTCTATGATAAACCATATGGCTCTTACGAGTGGAAGAGAATATAACATTTGCCATCTCGATTCTCTCCAGAAAAAGCTATTTCTCTGTAATGCCGTAAGAGCCATCTGGTGCCTCCTCCTCCCTCTGCTATCTTAACCATCCACCAATGTCTCCTTACTGAAAGCTACTTTGCTAGCCCTCATGAAAGATGGGGCAGGCCAACCCTTGCTTATATAGGAAAGGAGGGGTTTGGGGGTTCAGCCGGCCGAGACAGCTGAGCGCGGGAGACGCCACTCAGTACCTAGCATACATTTAGCGTCAAGCAGCCAGATTTTTTTTTAATTGAAAACTCGAGAATAGTCAAGAATCTTGAAAGTTTCAAAATTTCAGAATAAGGTTAAAAGAGACAAAGGTCTAAATCAGTCAAAACCTTCATATATTATGATTCTCTCGTAAATGCGTATTTGTATTGTTTCCTCTTCGAGGTTCATTCAAATAATAGCAGAAGCGCAATGCTAAACCATATAGCTCATACTATATTACTGAGAAATGGATTTTTATCGAGAGACCAGAGTTAACAAAAGTCATCATTGCTAGAATTATACGCTGCTTTGTTTTTTAGATCAGAATTTTTTCCATATCTCAGTGATTCCAATTTAGATTTGTTAATTTGCATATTGTTTCACCAGCCCACTTGAAGATTTCTTTCAGATCAGATAGAACCTTTTCTATATCACTTAAGTCATTGACAATGCCTGGTACTCTGGTATCATCTGCAAAGCAAGAGACTGATGTATGTGGACAGCTTTGACCCAGATCATTAACCAATATTATGAAAAGCAGTGGACCAAGCACAGCACCTTATGGGACCCCACTAAGGACTTCCAATGGTGCAGAGGTTTCTCCATTCACTACCTCACTTTGAGTTCTGCCTTTCAGAAAGATTTTGATCCATTTGTAAACATTCTCCTGGATACCGGCATTATATAGATTTGATAACTGAATACTGTTATCTACTTTGTCAAAGGCCTTGGCAAAAGCAAGATAAATCACATCCACATTTGATCCATCACACAATGCGTTCAATTGATATGTGATGGAGATAGATTGTGAATGGATGTTTTGGCGCGATCTTGATATGCTTACCCACCCTTTGCATCTCGTTAAGTAACTAGACGTGGATGAGTGAGAGCCCGGCAGTTATGCCGCAAATCAATAAGTTACTCGGTCCTGCCTCACCTGTAGTATGGGTTGCAGGGTCTTGAATGCATAAATGAGAAGATTGTGTGGTGCGTGTTATACGCCGGTCACCTTTTTCTTGAGATGCGGCCTTGCTAAGAACAAATTGTTAGGCTAATATTCTAACACGGTTATGCTGCCACTTAACACTTTTGTCTTCTCTGTTTGCTTATTTAATTTTTCTTGTATTACCCTGGAAGGAGTCAACATCAGGGGACCATGGCATCAAGCAGGAGCCCATGGATGTCTCTCAGAACACCAGCCTGGAACTCTCTCAGGACTCAGTTGATGCCTCCTTTAGAAGTGAGTCTATTTGCCTACGTGGCTGGAACTTACATGCTGTGCAAGTAGCTACACTTGAAATGCCTTTGACTAAAAATTCCTGTCTGGTGAAAAGTTTATAATTTAAAGTTTGGATTTTTTTCTAGCGTTTATTTGTTATCATACCAGCGTAGCTGTGATGAATTGCTAGGTGTGGATGTATATTGGGCTAGAAGCCAGGTATGGTTGGTTAATTTTTTTAATCTATCCTAGAAAAGTTCGCACTTCCATGAGAGCTCAAGGGTCAAGTCTGATTACCACAAGTTCTATTTGGTGTGGCACTCTACATTCGTCACACTTTTTCTATCACTTCCTCTTCTTCTACCCTTACTTGCTATGAGCAAGTCTTATTGTTAGGGTGCTGACCACCAGTTATAATATAAAAGATTGCCAGATTGTTATTGTAACCTTTTGACCCGGTCAGCTCCGAATAGTCATGACTATGATGCAAGGATTCAGACTAAAGAAAGGTTCATATGTTGCAATAGTGCTGCGTTGAGTCTAAATGCATGTGGTTTCAATGTTGCAGCCCACAGTCTGAACCCTGGTCCCGAGATGCGTGACGGCGGGGCCGGCAGTGCGGCCGACAGCGAGGAGGACAACAAGCTGGTCATCGAGGAACCTGTTTCAGCGCCAGTTGCGGTCGCGTTGTCTGTGGATCATGACGACATGCCCCTAGTAAGCTATTATGGATGACCTAATATGTTCCAGTGCCAGTTGCGGTTGCTTTGTCTGTGGATCATGACATTCTCCTGGTAAGCTATTATGGATGACCTAATATGTTCCAGTGCCAGTTGCGGTTGCTTTGTCTGTGGATCATGACGACATTCTCCTGGTAAGCCATAAGGGATGACCTGTTTCTGTTTCTTTGAACCCTTGAAGGGATTGACTGCATGAATCCCAACTGCAACCCCTGTGTGGTGAGGAGTGGGTAGTACCAACCTTGACTTCAGCCCATTTGATTAGGCTTAGAAAGCATTTACTATGACAAGCCATTGTTTGGTTTTTGTCTAGGTGTAAACCAAAATAACTAAAAATTGTTGTTTGTTTTTCAATGTCTTCATTCTGACATTCCATCATCAAACACATTTTTAAAGATATTCTCCGTTGGACCATAATATATAGCCTAGCTATTCCTAATTGTCTAGATTTATTTTTTAATAAGCGTTTGTTTGTTAATATTTTTCCATTAGGGCTCTGTGAAGAAGGAAGTCAAGAGGATTAACTATGCTGAAGAGGAGGACGAAGATGACGATCTGCCTCTGGTGAGTTTACATGGTTGCCAGCTCCCGGGATGTGGGGAGACCACAAAATCTTTGATGATGTCACGTCGGGTGTACACAATTGTGAGTGCGCGAGTGTGTTTCGGGTTTATGTTCCCATATTGTATATTTTCTGGTTTAGGGAAGCTTGCACTACAAGTTTCGGGTCCTGAAATCTTAAACTACTCTCTATACATGCCTTTCAATAAGTCTTGAAGTATTAGAGCCACACATCTGGGTAGATGGAATAATTCTGCTTGCTACTATTTAGCCCTCTTGTCAAAATTTTCAATTTAATCTAGACTTGAATTGCCTGCTGAATATCATCTGCTTTGCTTGGCTTAAGGTTAAAATGTACTTTTAATGATCATCAGCTTAGTCAATCGGTCTACTGACACGGGGATCAGAATAAACTCAAGGAATTTGGGATGGACTGTGAAAACTAGGGAGTACCTGTGGGGTTTGGACGAAGTAGTGAGAATATTTGTGGTGGCATTTATCATGCGTACCTTCCTTGGCAAACCAATTTGTATACACTTGAAAATTAAGTTACCTAATCTTGTCCAACGATTGGATTATTGTAGTTCAGCTACCTAGTTGCAGGTCTTTAGTTGGTTGCTTCTGACAACACATAGCCTAGGCATGCCATGGTTGAGTCATTACTTTAGGCTGTCCTTTTGATTAAATATAGATTCTGTCCTTTCCATAGCATCCATAAGTTTCTGGTAGATGAATCATGTTGGAGAAGGTAGCATCATTTGTATCCCTTAATCTGAGTGATATCACTAACCGTTAAGGCTTCTTGAGTGTTCGAATGTCTGTAGTTTCGTTTTATCTCGCTTTCAAGTATTATCCTGTGACTTGACTACTACTTTCACATTGCGTTTTGATCTTTTTGCTTCTAAAGCATTTCTTATGCCATTTTTATGTGTGGCCACTTTTTTACTCTTTAATGGCTACTATTTTTTTTATAATCAATGAGCATAATCTATTGATTACTGTCCCATTGCAACCACCTTTTCTTCATCCTCAGCCAATTTTTATTCTTTTCTGACTTCCATCATTGTTTTCATTCTATTCTATCTCTCTAATCCATAATGTCTCTCGTCACTCAGCAGGTTGGTACCTCCATTTTTTTCATCCCATCCCTCGCTTCTCCATAATATATTTTATTTCTAGCCCCATTCCCTCACTGTGACGTGATGCACCAGGTGACTCCGTAGTTACTTAGGTGCTATTAACTCCACCACTCCCTCTCATAACCCTCACCCTGCTTCTGCAGTCCGCGCGTAGGAAAGCAGTCAAAGAAGAATCAGATGAAGATTTTGTTGCAGAGAACAACCACCAGGGTTCTGATGGGGATTCTGATGATGTTCCTCTGGTGAGTTGCCTCTGTTTTGTAATCACTCAATTAATTCACAACAAACCACTTCATCCAAAATTACTGTTTACAAATATCTTCTCACTAACCAAACTTGTTGTATTGGGTCATAGCTGAAAATAATGACTGAAATGTCATCTTCGGTCTTCAATCTGTAGGTGTTGATGGAATTGAACACATTTTTAAATTAGTTTTCTAGCCTTCCTTGGTTAATACCATCTTTTAAATGAAGTGTAGCTATAGCCAATTGCTGAGTTTTCTCTAGTTCATGGATTTATCAAAAATGTTGAAACAATGAGTCAAGCAGTGACTGGATATGATCTAGCCTGTATAAAACTTGTTGATGCAAATCTACCTCAGAAAGTTTTTAGTATATTGACATGATAATCAGGACCATCGTTCAACAACTTCTTTGGATCCATTTTGGCAATTGAATGCTGTTTTTAGAGTTAGGATTGGTCACAGTGTAGGGCCGTCATTTAATGCACTACCACCCTTCCATGACCATCCTCAGCATAAATAGATTTTTACAAACCTATTCCTGATGAGTAAGCACTCTTGAGGGAAATAATTGCCAGAAGTTTGTGTCAAGCATGTGTAACTTCATAACTCGAAGCTCACATTTTCTGCAAGGTCATTCATTGTATATAAAATTGTAATCCTGCTAAAAAAGTGTGTAATCTTCAGTTATGAAAAATACAATTTCATTTAATAAAGTATGTGTGTGTATAT
>SDVV010030086.1:0-11721 GCA_016164225.1 Gammarus roeselii | reverse complement strand
CCCCCCTCCCCCCGTCCGTTAGCTGACTCGGGCACAAAACCAGTTCCGGTAACCTCCGCCGCCCGCCCTACTCGTTTCTGCGCTAATCCCGTATGGACCGGTTGAGTCAAGCTTGCATGCATCGCGTCCTACCCCGGTGAAATGATACGCTCAAATTCCCGTAGACCGGACAAAATCCGTGATACGCGCCACTTACTACTGCTAACCTGCCTACCCGTTCTTTACTCAGTATGTTGTGTCCCGAAAGAGAAATATAAACCGACTTTTTTGTGTATCAGAAGTGAGGTTTAAGAATTATCGAACAGTGGATATGGTTATTTGTAATCTGAACATCTGTACGCTCCTCTTTTCTAGCATTGGAATCTTCCTGCAATTCACTCGGCCCCGTGCCAAAGAGAGTTTATGTTGTCATATTATTCATCTGCACGTGTTTCATGATCAAAAGGGGTGTGACCGACCACGTCTGCGCCGTGATGACCGCGTTTAGACCGCGATGAGCCTGACCGACTACGTCTAGGCTTTGATGTGCGTGGCCCACCCTGTCTAGGGCGTGATGGGCGTGACTGACCGAGTCTAGGCCCTGATGAGCATGTTCGACCAAGTCTATGCCTTGATGAGCGTGACCGACTGCATCATGGTCAAGCAACACCCTTCACAGCGCTTCCCTGTCGCTCTGTCGTAGGCCTTTTCCAGTTCCGTGAAAGACTAGAGCGCATCATTTATCACCGCAAGGTACTTCTCAGAGACCTGTCACAATTAAAAAATCTGATCGGCACACCTTCGATCACACCTGAAGTCACACTGTTCCTCACCCACTCTTCCGTACAACTTACCGACAGCACATAACAAACTGATTCCTTTCGAGTTGCAGCATTCATTTGTATCTTCTTTGCCCTAATACAGCGAGACAAGGCCGTACACCCGACACAAAACATATATTCAGTAGCCTCACCAATTATTCGATAATCGTTGGGCCCCCTCTTTCCAGCCACTCAATCGCAACGCTGTCCAAGCCAGGGTCTTTACTTGTTTTCATTTCTACCGACTCCTGTACCTCTTCTTTAGTAATTTCTGCAACAAGTCTCTCTCCCAAAACCGTCATCATTCAGTACACCACCACCCATAGCAACAATGTCAGCCGCTCTGACATCCTCGAAAGTCGCCAAATCATCAAAATACTCGATCAACCTTTTCCGCTTGACACGACTTTCAATCAACAACTGTCCGTTTTCATCTTACGCCACCTCCTCCTTCCCGGTCTCCTCCTTTCTCACCCTCTTCACTGCTTCAAATAAGAACCTTTTAGCTCTCCTCAAAGTTCTGGTACAACCGTCTGCGTCACCTGGTATCAGAGTCCTTCTTGGCTCTCCTCACCACCAGCTTCACCTCTTTTCTCTTTTCTTTATAGTTGTCATAGGCCACCATCGATCTCGCTTTTAACTACTCCTCGAAAGTTTTCCTCTTCTGAGTCAACTGCAGATGACAAATCACTTGCAGCCCTTTCTTCTGCAACCGACCCCACAAAACACCCCACGCACATTTTTTCGTACATCCCAACCACGTAGCTCTGAACATTTTCCGTTCTTACTCAATATATCCCAGGTCCTGTCCACTCACGCTGTTATATCTCTTCTTCAACGCCAGTTGGAACTCCTCAGGGGTGCTGCTTCCCTCATTCACTTCACTTATTTTCACTACCTCTCTTCCTCCTCTAATTTTTACATTTTTCTCCCACCTCTGTTCCACTTAAAATATTCCTTCCACCAGCAGATGGTCAAATATTCCTCCACCCTCCCCTCTCAACACCCGTGTATCCAAGAAGCAAGGTATGTGGATTTAACCCCTAGCTCCTGCTCGATGCCGGACCTATCAGGTTTTAACCAATGCCATATCACTCAGAGAAAGGACCTAGTCGATTTGACTAGTTTAATCTAGTCATCCGAAGTAATGTGAGAAATAGTTACATTTCGTTCAGTGGCCTAAATTCGTTCGTCGGTCTCAACGGGTTCGCTAGAAATATCGTTCACCTTGCGTGTAACATGCCTTCCGTTTAACCAATCAGAACACGCAACCGGCTGCAGCGCTGCATGTTAGTTCAAATACGTTCATATACCGGCTGTGGTTCCATTCTGTTGCACCCTTGCCTTCTAACGAGTGAGTGCAGTAGCAGCGACAGCAGCTATGATCAGATAGTATTTAGCAGCATTTACTTATACGTCGAAGGTATAAGTAAATGCTGCAAGGGCAAATAGTAGCTGATTGGCAGGTTAACCACAATACAGGAAAAATTGTACTCATTACATGAATCTAGTACTTGTGTCACATATTGTTACAACTTTCAAGCAACTTATGACAGCACTTCCTTATTCACCCGCTTATATGATGTATATAATTTAAATATTTTATCTACCTGTGCCGGACTGACAAGCACTGTAGTGTGTGAATTCAGTGTTCAATCGTGGTTGCCTAAACGTGGTGAAATCTACTTGTTGATGTGAAATGTATTCAAGTGTGCATTTCAAATTTAAGTGTGACTTTTCGAGAACGTTGTCACGATGTTGAAAATTGTTAAATAGTGAAACATATATGTCGTACCGTGAATAAACGACACGTCAGATTTCAATTACTTGGACATGATCAAATAATATCTTGTACTAAACCAAGGGATAATATAAGAGCAGCCCGTCAGGCTACCACAATTTGCAAGTAAGTTCCCATATTGCCTTACTTCTGCTGTAGTTTCCTACAGTGCTCTGGGTCTGCAGTTGAAATGGTGATTTGATAATGAGAAGCCTCTGAACAAATGTATCAGCAGCCTGCATAAACAGCAAGTGTAGTTGCAGTGCAGCGACCGAACGAAACGTCAACCACGTCGACCAGCGGAGCACCCAAGGGGGCATAGCACCACACGGTGCGCTACCTACTGGCGTCGAGATGTATCCCACCACGATTCCAGTTTGAATGTGTATATCATGTAGGATATAGAGAAATAACTGACGGGGGTAATTCAACATACATTTGAACTTCGTGTATTAACATAACTGCTGTACTGGTGCAATATATTTACTCTATGCCTCACAACATGGCACAGGCGATTTATGATAAATTTGGCTCACGGTTATGAATATTATTAACTGAAAATTAGGTTCAAATATACGTAATATAGTTCAGAACATAGCTGCGGTGACAGCAACAGCGGCAGCGACAACATCGGGACGGCATGCAGAGGCGACATGCAGTAGCAGCGGCGACGGCGAACAGCATCGGCGGTGACAGGAGTAGCAGCGACGGCAGCAGCAACGGTAACAGAATTGATGTCAGCAGCAGCAGCAGCAACAGTAGCGGCGGTGGTGGTAGCGGTGGGGACAGTGACGCTGCAGCAGAAGCAACACGGCAGCAGCAGTAGCAACAGCCCCGCAGCGATGGACAGATCAGTGCAGTCATGGAATTCTCTTCAACAGCGGCAACATCGGCCACAAGGACAGCAGCTGCCGCAGCGGCCGATTTTGTAGCAGAGGCAGCGGCGGCAGCAATGAAATCAGCGATGGCAGCAGCACCATCGGCGTCAGCAGCACTAACAGCGATGTTAGCAGCGGCGGCAGTGGTAGCAGGGGCAGCAATGGAAGCAATGCCAACAACGGCAAAAACGGCAACAGTGTCAGTAGCAGCGGCAGCTGTATCAACAGCAGCAGCAGCGACATCAGCTACAGCAGCGCCAACAGCAGCAGCGACAACATTAGCAGCGGACGGAGCGGCAGCAGCAGCAGCTGCGACAGCAGTGGCAGCAGCGGCCGAAGATAGAGCAGCGGGAGCAGTTGCAGCAACTGCAGTAACGGCAGAAGTTTCAGCAGCTGCAGCAGTGGCAGCAGCAGCAGTGAGAGCATCAGCCACAGCGGCAGCAGTTGCAGCATCAGCTAAAGCAGCGGTGGCAGCGGCAGCAGCAACAGCAACGGCAGCAGCGGCAGTAGCGGCAGAAGCGGAAACAGCGGCAACAGCGGCAGAGGCAGCAGCGGCAGAGGCAGCAGCTGCAGCCGCCGCAGCAAGGGCAGTAGCGGTAGCAGCAACAACCGGTGCAGCAGTAGCGGCAGCAGTGGCAGCAGCAGCAGCGTCAGCAACGGCAGCAGCAGCAGCAGTGACAGCAGTAAATGCAGCGGCAGCAGCAGCAGCAGTGACAGCAGTAGCAGCAGTAGCAGAAGCAGGAGTAGTAGTAGCAGCAACGGCAGCAACGGCAGTAGCGGCAGCAGTGGCAGCAGTGGCAGCAGAGGCAGCTGTAGCAGTGGTTGCAGCAATGGCAGCAGCGGCAGCAGCGGCAGCAGCGGCAGCAGTGGTAGTAAGCAGTGGCAGCAAGAGGCAGCAGCGGCAGCAGCGATAGCGATGATTGCAGTGGCAACTGCGGCAGCAACGGCAGCAGCAGCAGCAGCAACGGCAGCAGCAGCAGCGGCAGCAGCAGCAGCAGCGGCAGCAGCGGCAGCAGCGGCAGGAGTGGCAGCGGCAGCAGCGGCAGTAGCATCAGCAGCGGCAACAGTGGCAGCAACGGCAGCAGCATCAGCAGCAGCAGTGGCATCAACAGCGGCAGCAACGGCAGCAGTGGCATCAAGGGCAGTAGTTGCAGCAACGGCAGCTATATCAACGGCATCAGTACCGCCATCAGCAGCGGCAGGATAACATTGCCAGAGGGCGGAACGGCAGCAGCAGCAGCTGCTGCAACAGCATTAGCAGTTGAGGCTAATGAGGAAGCAGCGGCATCAGCTGCAGCAACATCAACAACGGCAGCAGCTGCATCGGCAACAGCGACAGCAGCAGCGGCAGCAGCACCGGCAGCAGCGGCAGCAGCGGCAGCAACAGCATCGGCAGCAGCGGCAGTATCGGCAGCAGCGACAGCACCGGCAGCAGTGGCAGCAGCGGCAGCAGCGATATCAACAACAACAGCTGCAGCTGCAGTATGCAGACTAGTCAATTTGACTAGCTTTGACAGAACACTAGCCAAATTGACTAATTTTTCCTAGTTTGTTTTGGGACAACCTGGTGACTAGCTCCAACTAGTCAAAACAACGAGTCTCATTATTAATCTGCAACAGACGCGAGTCTGAATCCAACCTAGCAGAACCGTAACTGATGTTCTATATCAAATGAGTGCAAGTGGCTTTTACTGAAATTGACGACACGCTTCTAGGTAGCAATTGGTTTTAATTATTGTCAATATTCAGGGTTTCATTTGCCGCTCAAAAATTTACCAAATGTTGTAGAAACCTGACAATCTAACGAACATTGATTGAGATGGACCATTCAATATGTTCAATTACATGATATCTGTCTTTAAATGTAAATGAAATTTTATAACTTCAAAATGGACCCTCCTTTCGGCATTTCCCAGCTTACGAAGAAAGCCTGCATGACTCCTCGAAGGAACAGGCATGTGATCGCCGTGAAGGGAAGATGGAGTGCAATGTTTGAAATAAACTGTATCCCTCCAAGTGGCAAGACGATTTGGAAATAGCATAGAGTCCTGATGAGCAAGGGAAAGTTCAAACGTACCGTATTAGCAGCCTTCGCCACAAAAAAAACTGATTCAAATGTTGTGCCGGTACTTGAACATTCTAAATGAGAACCCAAAACATCAGTCGGCCACTTTATCACGTGCTACGACCTGGCGTAATGTCCATGTGAATCAAATTCACCGTACAAGGTGAAATTTGCGCGTACATCAGATCAAGACAGAGAATAACGTCTTAAATTTGCCACCGTGGAATAGCGACTTTCTGATGATACACGCAACACCAATTGGAGCTACTAGGATTTTCTGACGAGGCCCACTTACACATGGGAGGAGAAATCAATTGTCATAACTGTAGCTATTAGCCAATCATACACTCTTTTTGGAAGGAAGACTTCAGTTTGTATTCTTAACGGCTTTCGTTTTGAAGCTTTCGCCATTGATCCGTTCTTTTATGGAGAAAACGTAAGTTTTGAAAATTTCATGTAGGAGCAGAAATATGAATTCTGTTCTAAATCAGTACGAATAAACCTTGAAGATGCCGTCACCTTCATGCGAGTTGTTGAACCTATTCATTTCGCAAAATGTCCCTGAGACTGGATCAAATGACATTCGCGAACAGATTGATGAGCCGCGGAACCAGAGAAGACACAAATGGGCATGGCCTCATCGTTCGCCGTATTTTACACCGCGTAACTTCTTGTTGGACTCAATAAAGTTGAAGGCTTACACGACACGTTCACAATGCCCAGAAAATTTCAAGAATCGTATTCGGGAAGAGTTCGATCAAAATGATACGAATATGTTGAATAGAGAGATGAAAAATGTTGAAGCAACTTCGACGGCTAATCCAAGTAATGGTGGTAACATTGAAAACACTGGATAAGATGGCGAAACATCTCAGTCTTTGCTAAAATTTGCAAAATTCAGATGGTAAAAGGGTTATTATTTTTGTTTGTAATTTTCATCTCATTCCATGCCCTATATAAAAAGTTATCGGGATCTTACACTATGAATGGAAGGCTGAGATACCCTGTGCATTGAACAAAATTAGAATAGTATTTTTCGTTTTTCAATGCACATATCGGCTAAGCAAATACTTATATTTATTAATGACTTAAATAGCTTATTTGTACGAAGTATAATCGTAGTTAATCCTCTTCTTATGGTACAAAGTACCTTCCTTAACCAGTTATTAAGAATCTAACACTTTTTCCATATAGGCTATCAATACTCATCAAAGTATTCTAGTGCATTGAGCTTTAAGATAAATACCCATAATTGCACCTTTGCATTTCCTTTATTGTTCTTCACAGCGATGCCACCGCTCCAGCACCTGATGTCGCCCCAGCACCTGAGGTTGCTCCAGCACTTGACGTCGCCCCAGCACCTGACGTTGCCCCAGCACCTGTCTTCACTGACAGAGAGGTTGTGTCTGTGGAACGGTATGTACGCCAGGCAGAGAGTAGCACGTCGTCTTCACTGAACAATCTTTGAAAGATTCAATCAATCAATCTGTACAATGAAATTACATTTCGACGACGGAATGACTGGCAATTCATCAAATTTGTTTCGATCATTTGATAGTGTTTGGTAAACTTTACTGACTGTTCTGTAGTTCATACGATGGTTTTACCCATTTATAACATATTGTTATTCTGTTTTCCTTTTAAGTGATCCATCCTACAACATACACAAAGTGCATCGTATTTTTTCATATGATATTTGGTAATTTTATTTGGTCAAACCGGTTAAGGTCTAATGAAATCTTACTTATTTACAATACTTCCCTCATCAACACTTATTATAAATTGATCTCATACGGACATTTGGTTTAATTCGGATACAATAAATGACCATTGTTTGGCAATAAAATAAATCTCAAACCTGCATTCGGTGTAATACGGACACAATAAATGACTGTTGTTTGGCAATACTCTATCACCCCGTAAACCAAAATAGGTTTGAAAATATTAATATGAGGAAGATTTTTGGACCATCTAAATGAACTGAATTGGGTGTTAATATACTTTGTGATGACATAATATGACATAACTGTCAATGTTGATCAAAAATAATGAATAATATAGAGATTAAATTACTGAACATTAGTTCCTGAACTTGCTATTTCTTAACGGTCACCTGATCATCATGGGCCACTATTCAAATGGTGTTCGCAATTGTTGCAATTCTTTTCCCTTTAATGCTGGATCATTGAGATCCACAGAAGAAAATTAGGCCTGGAGAATAATTTAATGTTCTAAATTGTAGAATGAAAGTTTGGGGCAGTATCTATAGATGAAAAAGAAATGTCTACACGATGTAAAAGTACATTGAACAATCGCACGCACTTGATGTAAATATTCGCACTGGCGTATAATCCGTTTGTGAGAGGATGACGATTCTATTTTTTTTTAGTATCTATATGATGCTTGAAAACTTTATGAAATCGAGCAACCCCTTACACGCACAACTTGTGGAAATTACAGCACGATCAAAAGTGCCCGACGGTTCTCGATTACTGCAAATGATGTTACACTGAGGTATTAGATACCAATACTTTAATGCAAAAATGTTACAGCGACATGTCATGGATTTACTGAAGAACCCTTCCCATGTCACGTTGGACAATTTTTGGTGCTTAAGGACCTTATACTGCTCTATGGTCAAAACAAATCAAACATGATCCAAAATATGAACAATGAACGGATATTGAAGGCTGAATTATGCAAAACAGGATGTAACTATCCAGCAATGACGCCGGTCAGCATTGGTTTAACGAGGAATGAAACTGTGACAATCTCAGATCCACACCGTGGGTCAGTGGCTTTCTCATCAGGTGCTGATTTGGGTTGTTACGAGTATCATCGTTGAATGTTATTCCTTCAACAAACTTTCCCTTTCTTGATCTATTAAAACAGAAAATTTAAAGACACAAGGTGCCATCTTAGACGTTCTACTTCAGAACGAATCTTCTTACTATCAAAAGGCAACCCAGTTTGGGCCAAAAGTCCTGTTGTTGTCTTCTTACACTTGTGAACACTTGTAAACTATAGTTTATTGCTGCCTATTTGGAACTTAGTTACTTTTCGATTGAAACATAAAATTATTCAAGGATTCATGGATTTAAGAATTGCCAATATATTGAGGTATAATAACAGGTAGAAAGTTTGCAAACATTTCACATAACACAGACACAATGTACCGTCTTCGTCAGCGTGAGTTGTTCTGAAGAACTTTACCTACGTTGCATATACCTGCCCTTCCTTCCATCTCGCACTTGTTGGAACCTCTTTAGCTATCAGCCAAATTGTAATGGTTCGCTAAAATGTTTTTATCTATCCGTACATACAATTAGTGATAACATATCACTAGGAGTAGAACATAAATTCCCTTTTACATCCCAACAATCAATTATCATTGTTGGAGGACACACTTTTCTTAATTATTCAATACTTCATGACGATTGAAAATATCAAATTTACCTATTGATGTATAGACAATTAAACAAAATAAGTTAGGTTTAAGATTACTTAAGTAATCATGACAATATACTGTTCACCCTGAAGTTTTGTATAAAGTTAAGAGTAGAAAATGTCTAACATGGGAATTTACTTTACCTTTAGTCAGAAATTGCTGGACACATGAGTCACAAATTTAGCAATAGCTTACAGAGTTAGCATCACTGATTGTATGTTCGGAAGGATAAAAATATTTCAATGAGCTATTACAATTTGGCTGATAGTTAAACAGGTTCCTACAAGTACGAGATTAAAGAAAGTGCAGGTAAATGCAAAGAAAATAAAACAAAACTGTAACGGAAATAGCTCTAATAAATAACAAATATTTGGCATGGTAATTTGGAAAATGAATTAATTTACGGTTCAAGAATTTTTGGATGTACAATTTCAAACACGCGTAATTTTAGTTACGTTTAAAACTACCCATACTATTTTTTCTCTTATATCTATAGCAATCGAATTCCAAGTTTTACATCCCTGAATCTGAAAAATCGGATCGGATTGGGTTGAAGAGATCCACTTAATTTGTTAATCATTATTGTTACAAAGATTGTACCTAGGGTTATTTCATACTAAATAATCGTTATGAATTTTAGTTATTTAATTCAAAGCTTTGTAAGCAAACACTGCGGCGGCAAGGCAATTTGTGTGACACATTAGCAAAATATACCATTGACAAGCGAGCACCGATGTGTGGTCAGGTCTAGTAGCATGTGATGGTGTTCTAATGACACGCTTTTGACTAAATATGATATGTCTTAGGTAAGTTTTGTAGGTAGTATAAATTTATGAATAAAAATGTGTTACAAAAATCTTTTTGCAACAGTTATGAGACAATTTCGAATTTTGTGAAGAATGCCACAAGATTTGAATAATTTCCCGGCAACAAAAGTGACGTGATCTTTCCAATATAGTCTCTGTTCTACTGTTACACCGCAACATATGATAATAGTTAACCTTTCAATTCGACCTGTGGGTTAGGAATCGGTGTCTTCCTTCTTTAAAATATCATAACCTGGGTCATGTCGACATTTAACGTAGACTTATTAGATGTGAACCAGTTTGAAATGGGGCCCTAATATTAATAGTTGCATTAGGATTTTTAGTTTCACCTTTAGGAGAACAAAAAGCAAACCTACCGCTTGTGTTTAAAATGTCATTGTAGTAGATCAGGAAAAGCAAAGGGCCAAGGATTGACCCTTGCGGTACTCCAATATAATAAGTGTATTTACAGATGATGATTGTTTACTCAACCTCACTAGGAGTTTTCTATCAATGAGCAAACATTTTATATGTTTTTTGTCGTTGCACTGACTCTAAGATGCCGTAATTTCGTTACCAATATTTCATAGTTCCACAATCAAAAGATTCGCCGAGGTCCATAAAAGTTGCAACATTGAATTTCCAACTATCAAACCCATAAATTAAGTCTCCTGTGAATTTTAATGAAGCATGTTCTGTAATCTTGAAAGCCTGGAAGACGTATACATTTAGCCTGAGTAGGTTATTGAATACAAAGTAAGAATATGAGCTAATATAAAATAAATTTGTTATTTTTTCCCCAATTTTAGTGCATCGCGGAAAAAAATACCTGTTGAAAGAACTTGCTGATGAGTTTGGTCAATGGAGCTCCCATAATAACAGAGATTGCTCTTCTTACAGCAATTGGGATGTAATCCCAGACAGTGTTGCATTTTTTTTAACCATTTATGACATTTTTGACTTCGTTCTGTTTCACATGGTTAAAGATTGGCTGCTCGGAAATTAGTATTACTGTAATAGTATTGAAGTTGATCATTTAACAACGATGATTAGATTGGTTTATGTGTTTATGTTGACACATAAACGAGGTTAAAACGTATTCACACTCGCTATTGTTTTTTTTTTTTATTGGTTATTTTTACCGAAGGACGAAATATTGAATAATTGAATTATTCAGTTGCTGTATTCGATTGTTTGCGGGATGTCATCTCAATATTCCGCACTTTCGTAGGTTCGTCAACGTGTTTCGCTTTCTGAATATACGGCTGGCAGAAGGAGGCCCTGCAATGGAGGGTCCCCTGAAGCGCTTCTTGAATGAGGTGTTTCCCTCACTCGTTCGTGAACATATCTCATTCAAATACTGGGTTGAAGTCATAATCAGTTGCCATGATAGTGACATTGTCGTCGAGGCGGCAGCCAAGGCAGCGAAGACTGTGTCGGAACAGGAAACGTTACCCAATCAACGTAAATGGCAAATAACCGCACGAAGAGATATGACTGCCGTGAGCCGCATGCTGCCCTACTATCAGCCCGCGTGCCTGGACATCAGGCCATTGAGGTCCGAAGGCATTCCGGCGGAACTGAATACGCTGCTAAGAGCAACAGCGGATTATCACGAGGGACAGCTGGATTTGTTCCTGGATGAGTCTTTCTACTCCTTGTATGGAATTGATGACTTAGTCATCTGCCTGAAGCTTGGACGGTGAGTGATTTTTCAAGCCACGTTTTCTGTCACTTGGCTGGAGACTTGTGAGTTTATTTTTTCTCAGTTTTTCTCAATCTTTAAATCAAATTTTCAAGCTGTCAATCAGCCCAGAATTAGTAAGATTCCAGCCGTACTATTCGAATTTTACCATCTGGCTAGATTATAAATGCTGAGTACTATACATCTGCGTATAAATAGATATTCATAGAAGATATATTTGTATTTAAATATATAAATAT
>SDVV010030085.1:0-11721 GCA_016164225.1 Gammarus roeselii | reverse complement strand
GTGAAGAAGAGGGGAGTCTGAAGGGAAATAAGGGTGTTCATTCCCCCGGTTGGGCCGTGACTCCGTGCGACCCGTGAACCTAACAGATGCCTAGGGGGGAAGCGGGTGGTGAGGAGTGCCAAACATAACGCTGATGCCAGGTGGGATCAGGCGGTTGTGCCCGAATTTTGAGAACAAGTACAATGATCTGGAAAGAGGTGAATAGGGTGAGAAAGAGAGCGACCGGAAAGAAGGAGATGGTGAAAGCTGAAAACGTCCAGTTGTTGTTGGGAAGTGGTGATGTACAGAAAAGGTGAGCCAAGTATTTTGATGTGCTGTTGAATGTTGAAGGAGTGAGGCTGACATCATTGCTGTGGGTGGTGGAGCACAGATGCAAGTTTTGGGAGATACTTGTTGCGTACAGTACTGTGGAAGAGGTGCAGTAGGCAGTGGAGACCCTGGGTTGGATGGTGTTGCGACTGAGTGCCTGAAAAAGGGTATAGTAACGATTGTCGAATTGCTGGTGATGCTACCGAATCTGAGTTTTGCCGGGTGTGCTGCCGATTGAGTGACGCAGTGTTTGCATGTTCCGCAGTATAAGGGCAATAGAGATAAAAAATTATGCTGGTGCTCGGGATCAGTTTGATAAGTGCGGTCGGTAAGTTGTACGGGAGAGTACTGCTCAAAATTATTAGAAACTGTACGGATGGTGCAATTGGCTAGAAACATTGAAGCTTTGGGAACGGTAGAGGGTTTGCCGATCAGATTTTTGCATTAAGGCAAGTCAGTGAGAAGTACTATTCAAAAGGAATTGATGTGTGCTGGTCCGTCGTGGATTTGGAAACGGCCTGCGACAAGGAAACGCTTTTGGGTTTGTATGAAGTGGGCAGAAATCTGTTCAGAGTTTCTATGTTGGCAGCAGAGCATGTGTTGTTGTTGCTCAACCTCAACTTCCCCTGCGTGGCGATGGAGGAGCCACGGCCAACGCACAGCCCGAGGCCCGGGAACCCACCGACGTGTGTGAGTTGGGAGTGCTACAGCCGTTGACAGGCCCTATATTAGGCCTGCACCCCTGAGGTAGTTGATGCTGTCGCGCGGGCGCTCCCATAGATCACGCACTGACGAGGTTGTGATGGAGCCTGTCGGGTGCGATGATTGGACACAACGTCATGACGTGCTCGACCGAATCGGGTGAACTCCAGCACTGCAAGCAGAAATCGGAAGGGACATTTCCCAGTCTATGTTGGTGTGGCTTGTAGGGCCGTGTGGTGCCCGCACCGCAGCCTTGGCAGGTGGACTCTGTCAGCCCTGGCAGTCCCAACTCCTCCACGTGCACCCCAGGCGTGGCTCTGAAAGATCGTGTTGCGTCTGTGTTCATGTAATGCAAGAGCTGTGAAGTGTGTGTGTGGTTCAGTTGTGCATAGATATGCTATCTGAAGGTTCAGAAATGGTTGCATACAGGGAACTGAATGAAGTGTGTTGCCGGTGTGTTTTGGTTGGACGAGGGTCAAGATGGTTGTGGCAGGGGTGTGCCAGGTCTGAGATCTTGTTGAAGAATTGGGTCATTCTCATATCAAGATGATGCTTGAGAGGGAGGGCCTTAGTTTCTTCCTGGAAGTGCGGAATAGGAGTGGTCTGTGTACAGCCCAATGCGATAAAAAGGCCGTGTTCTGTATCCTTTGCAGGGAGTTGATATGTGAGGGTGCAAGGACCGAAGACCAAGCGGTGTTTGCATAGGAGATAACGGGCCTGATGAATTGTTTGTATAGTGTTGTAATTGATTCCTTGGAGTGACCGTAAGAGGTTGTAGTGAGTACCCGGGACACGTTCAGTCTGGGTCTGGTTTTGTTGTCAATGTTTACTATGTGAGGTATAAATGTCATCCCCGTGTCATAAGTTACTCCGAAAATGAAAGTAGTGGGGCTGTGAAGAATGGGGATGTTTTTGAGCGTGACAGGGGGGTGGATGTGGTGTTCACTGTTTTCTGGAGTCAACAGTGTGGGAGACGACTTACTTGCGGACACTTCAATTTTGTTGTCCAACAGCCAAACTTTTCAAGGGAGTTCAGGTACTGCTGGAGGTGTGCAGTTCCGGTCTCGTGTTTGTGGTGCTGTTTAATTATTGTGAAATTGTCCGCGTATGAGCTGATGTAGGTATTGGGCTCTGTTGGGAAAGGCAGGTCATGCATAAAGGCATTGAAAAGGAAGCCGAAAGCACGGAATTTCTGTGGGACACCATTGGGGAAGTTGCGGATTCAAGAAAGCTTGTTTGTTGTAGACAGTGTGTGCATGTCTACCGGAGAGAAAATGAGCAAGTCGCTTCTTATAATTTGGATGGATGTGGGTGTTTAGTATTTTGGACGTGTCTTGGAACTGTGTCGATACAGATACAGACACTAGGCCGCATCCCCCAGAAAGGGGGGTGGCTGACGACAAGGCGCACCTCACACTCACACAACTTAGCCCTCTTGTGCTGAAGGGTCCGGCCGGTACCCCCGCAACTCATACTCTGGGTCACGAGTGCAGTCCAAGGATTCGTTGTCAGCAGCAGGACCCGCCCGACAGTTTTCACTGGTTTACCCCCGCCGCGTCATAATGGCCGGGCTCCCCCACCCACGACCATCTCGACAGTGGGATGCAAAGGGTGGGAAAACATATCAGAGCAGCGTCAAAATCAACCATTCACAACCATTCTCATCTCACGCCTGTTCATTGCAAGCTCTCTCACTACCTCCACACCCATGTCTCTCCTTTCTAACGCTGCTTCACACCATCCATCCACCCAAACTTCGGTCTACCTCTAGGCCTGCGACCACTCGCCTCCGCATCCTTTGCCCTTTTCACCAATCTCCCTTCATCTATCATCTCCATGTGCCAGAACAAATCTCCCTTCATCTATCATCTCCATGTGCCAGAACAATCTCAGAACACGAGAATCCACTCTGCCCTCCAACTTCTTCACCATACCTGTTCTGATTCGCACCACGTCGTTGGTGATCCGGGCTCTCAGCATTACTCCAGCCATGCTCCTCAAACACTTCATCTCGAATACATTCAACCTTCTTCTCTCCTCTGTTTTCACCCCCCAGGTCTAAGCTCCGTAGAGCACAGTTGGGACAACAACACCCTCATACAGCCCTCTTTTCGCTTTCATCCGCAACGTCCTACAGCTCATTATACTCTTCAGTGCACCCAACACTTTACACCCCTCCTTCACTCGAGTCTTTACTTCAGTTTCCAGTAGTTCAGTTATCTCCACATGGGAGCCCAGATACTTAGAACACTGAGCTTCTTCCAAGAGCTCTCCATTTAGGGGGACACTATTTTACTCGCATCGATAGTCCTCGAGCATCTCATTACTTTACTCTTACCCACGTTCACTCGAAGCTTCCTCCTCTCACACACTCTACCAAACTCAAGACACTAGCCTACATAGCCTCTCCTCTGAATCCGCAACCAGGGCCGTACAATCAGCAAATAGCAACTGGCTCAACTGCCAACTCCGCTCATTCGCTTCCAACAGTTCCAAGCCACGACCCAGCACAATCGCATTCACCTCCCAGACCACTCCATCCATATAGAAGTTGAACAGCCAGGGAGACACCACGCAGTCCCACTTTCACTGTGAACCAATCACTCGCCTCGCTTCCCACTCTGACACATGCTCGGCTGCCAACATAGAAGCCCTGCACCGCTTTCAACCAATGTCCGCCCACTCCATACAAACGCATCACCCTCCACAGCGCTACCCTGTCAATCCTGTCGTATGCCTTCTCCAGATCCAGAAGTCCCAGAACACATTCTTTCCTTTACCATGATACTTCTCACATACCTGTTTCACTGCAAAAATCTGAATCGGCACACCCTCTACCACTCCTAAAGCCACACTGTTCCTCTCCAATTGCGCAGTCCGTACAGTCTCTAATCCTTTTGATCAGCACTGTCCCGTACAACTTACTAACCACACATGACAGACTGATACCTCTCGAGTTGCAGCATTCATTTTCATCTTCTTTGCCCTTATATAGCGAAACAATGCAGGCACTGCGCCACTCAATCGTTACCACGCCTGCCACAAAACACAAGTTCAGTAACCTCACCAATCATTCGAAAATCGTTACTCCACCCTTCATCAGGCACTCGGTCGCAACGCTATCTAAACCAGGGGCTTTCCCTGCTTTCGTCACCTCCACCGCCTCCTGCACCTTTTCCCTGGTATTGTCCGCCACAAATCTTTCTCCCAAAAGCGGAATCCGAGCACCACCACCCACAGCAATAATGTCAGCCTCTCTGTCATCCTCAACAATCAACAACTCATCAAAATACTCGGCCCACCTATTCCGTACATCAACATTTTCCAACAAGAACTGGCCATTTTCATCTTTCATCACTTCCTCCTTTCCGGTCTCTCCCTTTCTCACTCTCTTCACCTCTTTCCAGAACATCTTTTTGTTCTCCTCAAAATTCTGTCACAACCGTCTGCCCCACTTGGCATCAGCGTCCTTTTTGGCTCTCCCCACCACCCGCTTCACCTCGTTTCTCTTCTCTTTGTAGCTTTCATAAGCCACTACCGACTTCACCTGCTATCACTCCTCAAACGCTCCTCTTTTTCGAGCCACCGCCAGTTTGACCTCCTCGTTCCACCACTCGCAACCTTTTTTTCAGCACTCGCCCACATGGCGCGCACTACACACCTTCGCACATCTCAGCAACGCATCCATTAACGTCTCCCATTCTTCCTCCACATCTCTCAGGTCCTGTTCTCTCGCGTTGTTATATTTTTCCCTCAACGCCTGCTGAAACTCCTCGGCTTTACTTCTCACATTCAGTCCACTCACGTTCACTACCTCTCTTCCTCCTCCCACTCGCTTGTTGCCCTTCCACTTCTGCTCCACACTTAATCTATCTCCACCAGCAGATGGTAAGACACTCCTCCACCCTCCCTCTCAACACCCGAACATCCAACAGCCTCCCGACCACTCTCCTCGATATCAGCACAAAATCCGTCAGTGCTCTCTCCACCATTGCACCACGGGCCATCCTTACCTTTGTGTACTTGTGGATATCTCGCTTCTTGAACAAACTGTTCCCGACCACTGAAGTTAGGTATATCTGTCCAGACAGTCGTTGGCCAATTCCCCACAAACAACAACTATTCTGGCATGATGGCATAAGCATTGCAGTTTCTACGGAATATATATCTCGTCTTAGGGAAACCTGTTTAGCTAGTCAATTGTCTGATAGGAAAGTGTGGTAGTCTACATATCAATTGCACGTGTCGTAAGCAGATTATTTTGTACTGTTTTATTCAGAATGTTAGGTCCTCCATTCAATAGCGCTACATGGTTTTGGTGTGCTGGCGACGTATGCCACTTATGAAGCGGCAGACGCAGAGCAACAAAGCACGTGAATAGCGGACTGCGAGGACGGAACTAAAGACTGCCCAGGTTATTTGATTGGTCCGGGGGGAAGAGGGGAAAAAACTGCTGTGAAGTAGTCTAGAAATCGGTGGAGAGATGATATACGGCCTCAATCCAATCACGATCTGACACAATTAAGAGTTGGGAAAAGCCGGGAAGAGAAGCAGCGCCGCGCTTTATGGGCTAATTCAAGACAGACCAGGGCAACATTGCACAAGCTTTAGAGCAGTGATAAGACTGGAATAAGGGTCACCTGTGACTGTATCATCGGACTGCAGTCAAAGAGAAGTAAACTAGGCAAATACAACGCGAGCATCTTGCGAAGAGTCGCATTGCGTTTATAGCTGTAAATTACTTATTTGTAATGAAAAAAAATGATAAAAAATGAATGTCACTAAATTCCACGAGGTATCATTTACACTCCAAATTTAGACTCTTATGTCATCAGAGATCTAAACAATGCTTTGAAAAACCATTGGCGTAGAGTTCTGCTCAATATGTTAAGTGTCAGACAAAGTCGCCCTTGGATTGGACCTCATGTTAAGGAAACACAACAGTGATTGTTAAGGGAAGCAATTTGAACAAAAAAGTTTGAATTGAAACACCGATGGCAATGTTTGAAATGCAAATGACAAACACGATCAGATCAGAGTGATTGGGTTTACTACGGCGTAAAGTTGCTGTCAAGGACATGAACATGATTAGATCAGAGTAATTGAATTTACTTCTGCGAGGAGTTCATGTCAAGGTCAAGAACAAGTATAAGTATCCTACGACCGCCAATCATCCAAAACTTGATAATTTAGGCGGATCAATGCAATGCCCAACATGAAAGAGGTTTCCACAGTCATAAATTACAACTTTATAATATAGGCGGATCAATTCAAGGCACAACATGAAAGTTGTTTCCCACAGCTATGAATTACAACTTGATATAGATGGACAAATGCAAGGCATAACACGAAAGAGGTTTCCCACAGCCATAAATTATATCTTAATATTATCGGCTGATCAATGCAAGCATAAATTACAACTTTATAATACAGGCGTGTCAATGCAAGGCCAAACATGAAAGAGGTTTCCCACAGCCATGAATTACAACGTTGATTATAGAGGCGGATCAATGCAAGGCCCAACATGAAAGAGGTTTCCCACAACCATAAATTACAACTTGATAATACAGGCGGGTCAATGCAAGGACAAATATGATAAGAGGTTTCCCACAGGCATCAGATATAACTTGATAAGACGGGCGAACAGGTGCATGATGTTGGTTTCCCACGGCCATCAGATATTCATGACAGGCGGATCAATAGAAGGATAATAATGCTAGAGGTTTCCAAATGCTTTCAGTAATAAGTTGACAATATAGGAGGATTAGTGCATGATAGAGGTTTCCCACAGCTATCAGATATTAAAAACTTGATAATGCAGAAAGATCAGCGAAAGAACAATGATGGTGGTTTTATACAGGCATCAATTATTACATTAAATAATGACGAAGCACAAGAAGAAGAAAAACGTTTTTATTATTATTAAGGATCAGTGCAAAGTCAAGGAAGATGAAGGATACAAAAATATCGGTGCATGATCAAGCGGAATGTTGCCCATGTGAGGAAGTTATTGCAAAAAATGCAGTGGAACAAGTGCAAGAGTGCAAGAGTGCAGCAGGAAGCAGTCCACATGAATTACTTGTGGCTTCAGTTACAGAGGAGTGAAAGCGCAGGCGGCACCGTCACTCACCCGCGAACACTTGGATGAGGCTCCTCCGCCGCTCTCGGTCTTTGGACTTGTGTTTGCGTTCGCTACTCGCTTTTGGGGGAGAAGAACTCTTGGATCCGTAGATTTGTGACGGCGTGAGTGGTGGGGGACTGGAGGCCAAGGGGGTAGAAGTGGAGAGGGGAGGGGTCAGAGCAGAGGAGGAGATAGGGCGCGTATGACTGGTGTCGGCCGTGGGAGGGGTAGCAGCTCGGACGGCCCCGTGTATCGGTGACGAGGTGGGGGGCTCCTGGGCGCCGGGTGAATGACGCGGCTTTTGACCTCTTTGGCCGGCAACGGGAACAATTGCGGCCAGGGCAGGCAGAGGCTTACTGAACACCTGCATTGATTCCAACTCCAGCAACGAAGGTCGACTGGTGAGCTGCCGGACTGAGTTGTGTTCACTGTCTCCAGCTGCAGTCATTGGTGGCAGACCATGTGATTTCTTGTCCTTCCTTACTCTAAACTGCTGCAGTTTCTCCGCTACTTTCTCATCCCTGTTTTCACGAGCGTGGTGTTGCTTTGCCTCCAAATCTCTGGCACGCTGCTCAGCCAATAGTTTGCGTACCCTTTCTTCTTTTGACCTGTCACTCAAGACTGCAAGCTCGAGAGGCGCTTCCAACTCAACGTGGGTTGCAGATGGATTTTGAGTTTCTGATTCGGCATACGATGCCAATTGAGTTTGAACAACAATTTCATCACTCGAGTTACTTTGAGTAGCTGTCTTGCTAACAGATGAAACTTCTTTTCTAGAGTGCTCATCGCTCTCTTTGTCCAAGAGAAGTCTAGTGACCACAGCAGGAGGCACATGTGGAGGACTCAATCCAAGATCCAAATCAGATTTGAGTTTGACAAGACTTCTAGCTTTTTCTCTAGCTTGACTTCTTTCTAAATCTAAGCCAGAGATGATTGCACTGACCGGCGCGGCGTTGACTACCTGATGAACAGATTGGTTTGTGGAAGCAGCGGGTAATTGACTACCAATGCTGGTGAAACCATTAGATTGTGACCCAATGGACGTCGACTCAGTGAGTGCTCCGTTGATAAATAATTTCTTGGGACCTTTGCCTAAGATCTCGAATTGATGAGGATGTGTTAATGGGGTAGCCGGTAAATTGACAAGAGAAACAGTTTTGCTATCTCTTGTAATTGCACAAACGGTATTTGCTCGAGTTCTACCTATTCTAGCTTGAATTGGAGAATATTGCGAAAATTTGGGAGTGTATCGTTGACTAGGATCTACAAAGACACGTTCACTGAGGCTGGTAGTGGAGCGATCCAAATCCGGGGTACAAGAACTGGTAGGCTCACCATTAATTTGATTACGAAGGCATGCGTCGCTGCTGCGCTCACATGAACTTGTTATGTTACTCCTACTTTCTAATAGATTTTCTCTGGAGTTCAAAGGCGATAACGTTGTCCGAGAACCTCTTCTATTCAATTTATCAGGCGTTTTCCTAGATATTCTTGAAAGTACGAGTTGCTGAACAACATCTCCATCCTTTTTCTTAGTGTTTAATACATTTTTCTCCATCTTTCTAAGGGCTGGAGCATTGTCAGCTTTTATAAACTGTGGTGGTGAGACCGCGTCAGACAGTGCAGTAGACACAGCTCCGCTGTCGGGAGCCGCTCCTGAGTCAACACCCGAGTCTGCTGTGATGGACCTCTCATCTAACGAACTCTGAATAGTCTCATCTTTGGAAGGAGACACAGAAGGCAGTCGATTATCTTCCCTAATATTTAATGTATCACGAATTCGAGCAAACGGAGTAATGTGGTCTTTGAAGCGAGGGATGTATCCTTCATAACGTTTTGTTGGACTGACAAGGTGGCTTTTCTCAGCAATTTGAGAGGATTTGGACGTTTTTTCTCGCACGGGAGGGTTACCAGTCAATTCTGAAGAGTTGTTGGGAAGCACAGCTCTAGTGAAAAGAGCCGACTGCTCGGTGTGGTAGACGACATTTTTGACAAGCTCTGGGGAGGAGAGAAGTGCTTCTTTGCTGCCGTCTGAACCACTGTATTTTCGAGAAGGAGAGCTAACTTGCGAAAGGCTGGAGCCTTCCTTGCTCTCTGAGCTGCCGGTGTTAGTGTGGCCGCAGATGTCGTCAGTTTCGGTGACGTCATCCGAAGGTGATCTACCCGAGCCTTGCCGCAAGCGGGACCGACGATCGGTGGCAGGACACGAGGGCGATTCTGAGATAATAGTGGACAAGATAGTCTCGATGACCGTACTTCCGCCCATTGACGGGCTGTCTCGCTTGGCGAGCGAGACTTTATCCGGTAACTCAGGACTACTGCATCCCAAGCCATCACCACCAGTTTTGTCGTCCCTGAAATGTGGCAAGAGGACTTTGTTATCATAGCCGACAGGTGTACTGGTGACAACTGGGGCACTGCCGCAGTATGAGGAGTCTTCTGACGAAGTGCTGACGGTGTTCGCTAGTGGTGTGTAGTGTGTTGAGCGAGGCGGTTCATCCGCGTTATCAGGAGTGAAAACAAGAGATACTGAATCTAGAGTTTGGTTAACGATGTTCTGGTAAGAAAATTCATCTTTTGGCGTCTCGTCTTTGGACGGTGTGCTTGAGGAGGTATTCAAACTTTGAGGAACATTATTTACAGGCACTTCGGGAACCGAGCGCTGATGGGTTCCTAACGAGTCTGCTGACAAAGCCAAAGAGTTTCTTTTTCTAGCATCACAGGCTTCTTCTTCGTCGCTATCCATGAATTCTATAGCATCCATCTCGGAGAGAGTATTAGACGCCTTTACTTCCAACGCTTTAGTACAGAGCCCGCCCTCCTCTTCCTCCAGGGGCGGAGGACCTGGTGGCAGTCTAGGCATGCGCTGGCCGTCAGCGCCAAGCGTGGCAAGAGACATCGTTGAGTCCGTGTCACCCAAACTCTCGATGGACGCTACACGAGCCACAGCGCGTCGCTCTGGAGTTAGAACACTAATACTTCCCTGTGTTTCTGTCAATGTGACCCGTTGACTAACGACGTTACTCTTTTCGAAGGGTATCTCAGTAAAAGGTTTCATAGAAGACTCAACTAATCGAGGGCTTTGTGTAGAATTGCGGGGTTCTATTGTTGCCACATGTTCTGAAAGATCAGATAATACTGACAAAGTAGTGTTGACCACTTGCAAGATAACAACATTGTCTTTTGTGAACTGAGATGATACTGGCGAGGATAAACGAGCTTTATCACATTGATTGACATCAATTTGAAGGGATTGCAAGTTTGAGGGATGTGCTGTTCTTTCCTTACCATATGTTTGATGAATCAGATCATAGCTGTTAGCTGAAGTGTCAGGGAGTTCGCCAGAAGCAAAAGAAGGGGCGACTTCCTCCATGGCGGAGTTGAAGCTCAAGAAGTTGCCAGTATCGTCTTGAGCGTCTCTGGCAAGTATCTCAAAGAGGTCATCCACGTCGCTGGCAACCGACGGCGCGCTTTGCAGGCTGAGGTGGCCGGCTGAAGACTCCACGCGCTGACACTGGTTGTTGTTGTAGGGGCGCTCGATGGACCTAAAATCTGTTGTCTCGCCACAGCTTCTGCGCAGCAGTTCTTCGTTGATGGTCTCCACTGCACTTTCAGAGTTATGCATGATAAGGTCAAGCCGATTGATATTTTGATCAGGATTAGTAGAGTCTATCACCAGTATGCCGTTATTGGTGTCTGGGCATGATATGGAATCTACCTCAAAGCCGTCTCGTTCGCCAAAGTTGATTGTGTTATCATTCCCAGAGGATTTTTCATTTTCTGTTTCATCAACGGGTTCATTGACTGGAGTAGGACTAGATCTAGTTAAAGTGATATTTCTGACATTTTCGGCTTCAACATCAAGTGAAAGTATGTCTTCTTTTGTAGCAATTTCGTTATTAATAGTTTTATTCAAATCAGTTTGAATATGAAGAGTGGCCCGAATTGCTATGGGACTAAGGGCATTACTCTCGTCTTTTCCGGCAGCTACTAGAGACTGTGGCGACAATAAGACAGGTGAATTTTTAGCAGAGGACGAGTTAATGTAGGCCTGCATGGCGGGGCTAGGCTGAGGAGCGGGATGAAGCATCTTCTGAGTCTCAGATATTTTCTCCATGAAACTCTTGAACCTGTTTCCAAGGTCAGCTGTGGAGACGGACTTCTTGGGTAGCGAGCTACCCTGTCCCAGTAGGTACTGGCGCCTAAGGAGCAAGTTCTTCTGGGAGGTAAGTGCTTCATTGGACTCTGTCCTCATTAACAGTCTCTGCCGAAGCTGATCTACGGGGCTGACGGCAGAATGAGGCGGTGACCGCGACAGCTCAGCCAGGCTGGTGAGACTAGCGCTCTTTTCAGCCCCCTCGCGAGGGGAGCTGCTAGATGAGGGCGCCGTCTTCTTCCCTTTGAGGCTGGCCGACTGTCCTCCAGTGACACCCTCCTCCTCGTCATCGATGACTATGGTGGGGATCTCATGCTGCAAGCCTTTCAGCTCATCCTCATCACCAAACTCAGAGTCCGTGTCAATTTGAGTGTCGCTCTCCGAATCATCACTGCCAATCTGTACAGACACAGGTGGTTAACCACAGTCATAC
>SDVV010030083.1:0-11721 GCA_016164225.1 Gammarus roeselii | reverse complement strand
AGCGTTAGTCTGAGACTGGAGGACATCATCACTTCAGTTTCGTGCCAAGAGCTCAAGTCGAGTTTCATTACGACCACCACATCCCTTCTGCCTTCTTCGTGTCAAGAGCTCAAGTCGAGTTTCATTACGACCACCACATCCCTTCTGCCTTCTTCGTGTCAAGAGCTCAAGTCGAGTTTCATTACGACCACCACATCCCTTCTGCCTTCTTCCAATCTTGATCCACTCCAACCCAGTCACTCCCATTCATTATTGAGCATCTTTCATTGGGAATGTGTGCTAAGGAAGCAAATGAGTAAGAATGTCGAGAAGTTTCAGTGTACCTGATCTTCGGGACAACAGTGCGTAGGAGGTAGATAATTCTCATTTGTTTATTATTCTAACAACATGATCTAGGAGAACAATCAGTTAATTTATTTATGGATCATACACCCTTCCCATGCAAGGTTACAATAAATTAGGTACGGATAAAGAAAACTAAAGTATACTTTCCTTGGCATGGCCTCCGGAACCAATCCTCCACTAAAGTTGTACCCTGAAGAAAGGAATGTCAAATACATTAATCAATGAAGCTGTATTCTGAATTTGTTCTATATTATAGAATTGTGACAGATGCGAACGTACTCATTTATTCCATAGGACTAACAACTCTTACGTGGAACCAAGTACAATACTCGATACAATTGTACCCTGAATATAATGCGTAACTAAGAAATTACAAATACTTCGTAACTTACCAGCAAACCGTGTGGTATCTCGTGAATTAACGTTTTTTTTCAGATTAAATATAATCTCTATTGCTTCTGACACCTTAACACTGACAGTTGCTGCACGTATATTAAATTTCAAACAGCTGTCTTTACAGAGCAGCACGAGTATAACGTTAAATTTGGCAGCTAGGGTCTCAAAAATTACATTCGATCATCGAGCTGGGGTATAATTCCGGCTAGAAAATAAGAGGATGAAGGTTCTATTTGCAGTGGCAGAATGTCTGTTGGCAGCGGTCCTCTTCTTGCTCTGTTTTGTTCAGTAGTAACTTCATCAAGAAGATGAATACCGCAATGATTAGAATCGTGAAATGTTGTATTATATATCAACTAAAAGAATGGGAACAAAAATAACTGTGATACATATGGAAGACGGAGAATATATACGGAGAAAATTGGATAGGGCCCAAAGTGGAGCCATAGACACCACACAATTGAGAATCTTCAAATGAGAGGGACAAGTTCCTGTCTTGGCATATCAAACACGATCACCCATATAACCAGCAAACAATTATGAAGCAAAACCCCTAATACCAAAAACATTCGCTATATCAAACTATCTCCTACAGTTTACGGTATCGCACGCCTTCTTTAAGTCGACAAAAACCAGCACAGGTATCTTTGGTATGCAGCGCTTAGTTACTCTATGAGATTAGTTACCGCATCAACAGGTGGCGTTCTTCTCTGATTACCAAACTGACGGGGAAATAAGGAAGAACCGAATTACAAAAGAGAGCAATCTGGAGAGTTTATAACTTTCGAATAAGAGGGAAATATTGTAACCTGGCAATGGGACGAAGAATTGATGTCAGTCTGGTCACCAACCGTCACGCTTTTATCAAGTAATCAAGAGGAGATTATCACTAGCAGGAAGCTGGCTATCAAGAGCCTGGTCACCAACGTTCACGTTTTTATCAAGTAATCAAGAGGAGATTATCACTAGCAGGAAGCTGGCTATCAAGAGCCTGGTCACCAACCTTCACGCTTATATCAAGTAATCAAGATGAGATTATCACTAGCAGGAAGCTGGCTATCAAGAGCCTGGTCACCAACCTTCACGCTTATATCAAGTAATCAAGATGAGATTATCACTAGCAGGAAGCTGGCTATCAAGAGCCTGGTCACCAACCTTCACGCTTATATCAAGTAATCAAAAGGAGATTATCACTAGCAGGAAGCTGGCTATCAAGAGTCGGAGCAATACTTCGAAATAGTGATTGAATGAGTTTCCTGTATCATAGTCCTTTACACATTTAGTTTAATCAACGATGAGCTTCTTGATGCGATGATTCCTTGATGATCCAGAAACAAAATTCCTAATTAGAAACCAAGTCTCCTCCACATTATTTCAGGAGTTTAAATTATTAAGAATTTTTATTAATTGATTTGATAAAAGGACTCAGCCACTGATTCCGAATACGATCAACAGCTTCGAATGTCCCCATTAATGGTAAGCGCCGACTGTATAATTGATTGATCTTGCTAACAAAAAAACTCTCTTTGGGTACATAAAGTTAATCCACTTAATTTCTCCTACAAAACATTCATGTCCCACATGAGGTCATCCTTGCATGAGTCGGGTTGATGCGTTGCAGTGTGGCTGAGGAACATGGACGCACTGCAAGAAACAATGATCTGGTGTCCGCTGTAAAAATCATAACCACATTGGTGGCTCTTTGTTGATAGCCACACACCCACAAAGGTTATTCAGATAGCAGCAATAACACTCTCTATTCAAGCAACACAGTGATAACAGGGGGCGTGTTAGTCTAGCCAAAACAGTACAATGTGCACGAAAGCTTGAATCACAACTTTTGTTGTGTTGGATGGCCTGGTGCACTGCGTGCTGGTCTCGCATACCAGCGACGTCGGGTTCGATTCCTGGCTACGAACTACAGTTTTTTCCGATGATAACATCAATGTGATAATTTAAACACTCTACCCCACCACTAAGCCGGTCACCCTTTTCACCCCTCCCACCTTTCTACGTGTCAACACGTGCGTGTCGGTGGGTATCAAGGTATTCAGGCGGCTCGCTGGCTCGGTTCCCACCACTACAGGTGTAAACCGGAGCTAAACAACAACAATAACCACATCAACAAAACCGAAATCTTATTTTAATTTCACCTGTGGGAGTGAATTCAATTGTTAATCTCTCAAAGGCAGGGCAACGATCCGTTACATCCTAATTCAATATCCCTTTCCTGGAACCCCCCCACAATATTAATCCATACACGATCCAGGAGCAAAGGGATGCCTTGCATCTTACAAAGTGTTGTCTCGCTGGCTTTGTTATGATAGGCAAGAACAAGTGACCAGATGCTTTAATAAGATTGGAGACATGAACCGAGGATTGATAAAGAATATTAACATTGAGGTCAAAGCTGTAGAAAGTCAATAAATTGGTTTGTAAAATTGAAGGCAGAATTTGAATGAGGTTTACACAGTCTTGCTGTTAACAATCTTCCGGCTAAGCAATCAATAACAACCACACAGGGTTCGACTCTATCAGTGGACATACAGTTTTTTTTAGCATAACCAATATAATTTTTCTTACAAAACAGGAAGCACCCCCTCATACTCCCATCTCCATATGAGTGAAATGAATCGTGTTCCTCTATCAAAGAGTGACGGGCATCATCATCATCCAGCCAAGTTCCTGTAGGTACTTTACTTACGGGATGCATTATTAAACATAATCCCAGGGCACAGGGCTGAAAGATCGTCGTAAGAACGTGTTTACCACCGACCATTCCCGGGGCAGTTGAATGCCCTTCTCTCACTCCCCTTCTTTCCAGCTCGTGTATTTCAGTCCAGATTTTATGGCATGTTTGTCCCTCTTGTCCTCATTGCTGCCATATTTAGTAGAGTTTTAGTCACCGAGTGCACCATTAAGTATTTCGAGGGGACGGGATTAATAAACGAAGCTCGTGGAGCGCAAACTGAAAACACCTCCCAACGAGGAGCGTGGGTGGTGGGTGGGGTGGGGGTGGGGGGTAGTGAGAGCTATCGCGGTGCTGGGGTTCTGGTCTGCTTGGGGTTGAGAGTGCCCCTCAAAGACACGGGCTCAGAAACGAGCAGGGAAAAAGTTGGAAGATAGTGACTATTGAGACAGGGCCATGTAGTTCTATGGCAGAAAGACAGAGGAGACGGTTGCAGTTGGACTTGTTGAAAGAAGGTAGGACTTATACAGCTATTTATGAACTGTGGATTTTATAATGACTACAGAAATAAGGGATGCAGCAAGCGCTCACGCCATCATCCTCTTCATCAGATTGATCGCACTAATCAAATCGGATGCACGACGTTTGTATCAATACTTGGAGTTATTCCGAAGTATTATTTACTTATTGAGGACATTAAAAAAAAGGGGTCCGTTGTTTTCCAAATGGATATTTAGTGACTTTAAATCTGTTGATTCGGTGCTGTTTCGTTTCGTTTCTTTTTAGCAAGACAATTACTGGCAGGGTCTGACATTTCAGACCATGTCAGGAATTCAACGTTTTGTTGATGGATCACTCCTGGACAGAATTTTCAATGTCGTTTAGGGACAAACAACTTCATGTGTGAATTATATCGTATACTTGCATGATAAATATATATTGATACGCTATGGAATGAAATAACAGCTTCCCTTCGATCTGTGGTGGCTAGCTCAATATACTCTCTCGGCTGACAGAGGGCGCTTAGGTGCACAAACAGCTTGGATTTTTTTCAATCTTCACTGGACTGAAGGCTATATGATGGAATAACATAAATTAGTTACGCCCTAGTGAGAGGTAGCCAGAGAAGAACATAGTACCAGTCCAGTACCAGTACCAGTACCAGTCCTCTCTTCATAAGGCATTGACTGCAGGTTGGAGAAAATAAATTACTGGCTCTAAAAACATATCTACAAGCGATACATGCACAGATGGAAGACTTCATTTACCCTATCAGGATTATTCACTGAAGCGATTGATGTTGACTAAGAGCCCACTAATTCAGGAATAGGGAACATCAAAACATTTGAAATGTAAAGTATAAACGATCAGTAAAATTTAACATTTAAAGAGACCCGGGAGTCAAGGGCACAACCTCTACGCTCTACTACTAGATAATACACAGTCACTCTGAACTATTAGAGGTATCAAAGAAGGTACGCTACAATTACGTACACTCTATACAACCTGAATGCATGAGGAAAACTTTGGTATTCTAGGTGAGCGTATACTTGACCCACTTTTCTAACGACGAATTAAAACTGCTCCACCTTGAGGAACACATTTACATCAGCGGAAGCGTTGATTAAAATAATGCCAAATTTAGCGGTTGACTTCAGAAAAATAAAAGCGAATCTCCAGAAAAGAAAAGAAGGTCCTCCTGTGTTTGGTGTTTCCTTCTTGTCTCGAGCCACACGCATGATTTAAGTAATCGTTCAACGCTGAGCGATGGCATGGCGATAAGACAGACCGACAGACGGACGAACTTACATTCGGACGCGAGCAACGACAGTCGCTCGACGACTGATTGGCCAAGGCCTCAAATTGAGTTTCAAAAATTTCCAACTCATTTGTAACAATCAAGTAACAATTCTACTAGAGCCTATTGTATGCCAATATTATTTTAACATTGAATAGGCCCGGCAAATAGTTGGTCGTCTCTATTGAAACGCAGTCATATAGAAAACATTGTAAGCTGTAGGCCAATCAGATAGAAGCTCTTGGACACGAATTACATAAAGAAATAGATTTATACTGACAAATTTATCGCAACAGAATTTATAATTCTAGCAGCAACAAAAACATAGATAATTTTTATTATTATTCTTGTGACTGTATCAGCTGTGCTTCGCTTTCTAGACGAAAGAAACAGTAGTACAGTTGAAAGAAACAGTAGTAGTAGTAGTAGTAGTAGTAGTAGTAGTGGTATAGTAGTAGTATAGTAGTAGTAGTAGTAGTAGTAGCCGAGTAATTATTGAGGAAATACTATCGAAGTAATTATTGAAAGCATTCAAAATCGATTGTGGACCAGTGCTGACTTCGTCATCGACAATGCTTGAATCCGAGTAACTTAATTTTTTCCTAGAAGGTTATTTATGATTTTCCAGACTTTGCTAATTCCTTGAGAGGTCTCGATTAGATTGTGGATACAGTTTTCACGAGCAGCGCTAGTCAGTTTGGTGAACGCATTTCTCTATTGTTTAAAAAAATCCTCTCTACTAGTGATGGGATGCCTTTTGTATCAACGGTAGAGTCTGTCCTCCTCTTGTTGTGAGAGAAGTAAACCCGGTGTCATCCACCAATTCCAAGCTTGTTTGTGGCTGAGCTGTTTTGTTACAAGCGAGGCCTGAACCTCGAGCAGTTTAATTATTATGCTATGGAACTGCGTGAAATCATAGTTTCAGTTGACTGCGGAAGTATCTCATTAAAGTCGCATGCTCTCAGCGCCTCCTTAAAGCTGTGAACGTTACGCTCGTTATACTTTGAAAGGTAATTATAGTCGGATGACGGGGCTCGTGCGAAGTTGGCTTTTGCATAAAAATTGGGTGATGGTCGGAGACATCTGAAAGTATTACAGCTGCACGAGTTATACTACTAACATCGTTGACAAAAATGTTATCTATTAAAGTTGCGTTGATTCAGTAATTAAAAGGTACAAGCCACGGGAATTTGATTTGGTTTGATTTGAGCCTCATTTCCACTGGAGCCTCAACGTGAATCTGAATAGGCTCCCCCGTAGGGCGCAAACCATGACAAAGAAAGTTATTACAACAGTCCGCAGCTGAATTCGATCCATGATACTGAAGAAGATTTGCGTTGAAATCCCCCATGATATACACTCTATTATGAGCTACGTGCCTCCCCCCCCTTTCTGTCAAGTTCGGCCTTGAGTCTGTATTTGTATCTACCTGTCAAATAACGATCAGTACCTAACTCTTTCCCGATATTTGACGTCTTCTTCCGGCAGGCAAGCTTCACTGATTACGAGTCAACGAGCTCTCCACGGCTTACCGTAGAAACAAAACTTTTTCATCAGCCCAGCAAAACCAGTTCATTTGCCTTCTGAACTTTTAAACACAGGTGGATCCCTTAGTTAGTGTTTGAGGTCAAACATACCAGTAAACTCTTGCTTCCCTCAGTTCTAATCATGACCTCCCAATGGTTCCCTCCCTCCAACTCCTCTGATGCATCTCTCTCCCCCCCAACCCAGTGGGTCCCGACCCTCCATACCTGGAGGTCAGTAGCCCTCCTGCTGGGGCGGGTCGCAACTTCACGGTGCGGGAGGCTCGTCCTGCAGACATCAAGTGCGTCGCCCGCTACGGGAACCCACCAGCGCGTTTTCGCTGGTTCATAGGTAAACGGTTAACACACTTTGCAAGTCATTGGCAGTATGGATTTTTGCTGGTTCTCTAGACGTCGCGCTGTTGTTCATAGGTAGGTGGGCAGGGCAATTTTTCAGATTCATTGCTTAGCGGATCAGCATGCTCCCGCTGGTTCATTGGTAAATCGGGCTAGATATCTCCGCTGGTCTGTTAAATATCGGATCAGCGCACATCCCCTGGGTCGTTGGAAGTGGGACTGGACATTGCCGCTGGTCCGTTGGGAAGCGGTCACCACGCTTACTCTGGTTCATTGGTAAATCGGGCAAAAAAATCCGCTGGTGCCTAGGTAAGCGGAGCAGAGTGCATTCGATGCTTTGTGGATATGTGGGGGCATGCTTTTCCACTACATTCCTAGTATTGAGTCTGAATGAATGCACTACAGCACGTTTCCAATGGGTTCTAGATTAATTGGGCATCAAACTTTCCCTTGTTCTATTTGTTGATTTGTGATGAGTTGGAAGCTCACCTAAGCCTATTCTGAAGTTTTGGACGACTCGGGACGGACAATATTAAGTATCTAAGTTGATAGGGAGATCTTATAGAGCAGAGATCTGATTAATGAAATTGTTTGAATCAATTTTGAAACAGTTAGACTCAGTTGCATGATTGATCCTGGTAACAGCAGAGCTTTCTCTTCCTAATCCACTACACAGGCTCTCAGGAGTTATCCGCCAGCGCCTCCATCCCCAGCAACTACACCGAGCCCGACCGCCCCAAGCTGTGGCGCAGCGAATCTCTCCTGCGGACGGCCTACACTAAGGCGGACCACGGCCGCCAGGTGCGCTGCGTCGCCCTCCATCAGGCCTACGACACCAAGAGTCTGGAAGTATCTACCGTGCTCGATGTCCAATGTGAGTAGATGATTGAGTCTCAGGTCATTTACCTTTTGATTAATTCACTGGGATTGCATTCGAGTGAATGATGTTCTCTGAGGTGCAAATTCTCGATTTTTTTCATCATTCGCGTCATGTCCAGGACGCATTCACTGGGGATTGATCAGGGGAAGTTGGGACCCTCTCTATACTGCCTCTGCGCAAGATGGCAAGATAATTGGATCCTTATGTCCATTGGAACACAATGAAATCAACATTTTCGAACACCGATGGGATGGCAAAATCGTTGGCTTTCTTTCCAAGCGATGACCCGGAAATATAATCCACGGCTTATGCTCCCCACATTCAACTTGATCTGGGAGGCGGGGCCATTACGTACATCTGCAGGAGCAAGTGTTAGGTAACGAGGTGATGTCAGGCTGTTCTTTACGTGCACCTACAAGAGCAAGTGTTAGGTAACAAGGAAATATCAGGGAGTTCTTTACGTGCACCTACCTACAAAAGCAAGTGTTAGGTAACGAGGGAATATCAGGGTGTTCTTTACGTGCACCTACAAGAGCAAGGGTTAGGTAACGAGGGAATATCAGGGTGTTCTTTACGTGCACCTACAAGATCAAATGTTAGGTAACGAGGTGATATCAGGGTGTTCTCGACGTGCACCTACAAGAGCAAGTGTTAGGTAACGTGGTTATATCAGGCTGTTCTTTAAGTGCACCTACAAGAGCAAGTGTTAGGTAACGAGGTTATATCAGGCTGTTCTTTAAGTGCACCTACAAGAGCAAGTGTTAGGTAACGTGGTAATATCAGGCTGTTCTTTAAGTGCACCTACAAGAGCAAGGGTTAGGTAACGTGGTTATATCAGGCTGTTCTTTAAGTGCACCTACAAGAGCAAGTGTTAGGTAACGAGGTTATATCAGGCTGTTCTTTAAGTGCACCTACAAGAGCAAGTGTTAGGTAACGTGGTAATATCAGGCTGTTCTTTAAGTGCACCTACAAGAGCAAGGGTTAGGTAACGTGGTTATATCAGGCTGTTCTTTAAGTGCACCTACAAGAGCAAGTGTTAGGTAACGAGGTTATATCAGGCTGTTCTTTAAGTGCACCTACAAGAGCAAGTGTTAGGTAACGTGGTAATATCAGGCTGTTCTTTAAGTGCACCTACAAGAGCAAGGGTTAGGTAACGTGGTTATATCAGGCTGTTCTTTAAGTGCACCTACAAGAGCAAGTGTTAGGTAACGAGGTTATATCAGGCTGTTCTTTAAGTGCACCTACAAGAGCAAGGGTTAGGTAACGAGGTTATATCAGGCTGTTCTTTAAGTGCACCTACAAGAGTAAGGGTTAGGTAACGAGGTTATATCAGGCTGTTCTTTAAGTGCACCTACAAGAGTAAGTGTTAGGTAACGTGGTAATATCAGTCTGTTCATTTTAAGAATATCAGATTACGCAAATGCTGACCAGGATGCTACTGTTAGTGCCGTAAATTCTGACAAGGATGATACAGTTAGTGACGCAAATGCTGACAAGGATGATACAGTTAGTGACGCAAATGTTGACAGGGATGATACAGTTAGTGGCTCAAGGCTGGGCTAATAGCATCTGACGATTAGAGGCTACTATGAAAAATAAGGTGTTCAGATGGTTCATACATTCATAAGGTGTTCAGATGGTTCATACATTCATAAGGCGTTCAGATGGTTCATACATTCATAAGGTGTTCAGATGATTCATACATTCATAAGGTGTTCAGATGATTCATACATTCATAAGGTGTTCAGATAGTTCATATATTCAAACCGCTTTCTACTCCAATAGTATATAGAAGTCCAAACTTTTGTTAGTAAACTTGGTCACCTTTTACTGACACCTGACGGAAAATGTCACGCAGAAAGATGAGTCATCCCGGTCAGCACGTTGCCCATACTGACTAAAAGTCATTATCTGAGCAATCACTATCTTAAGTTATAAAGTTCATCGCCTAAAGCAAGCTGGAAATTGTTGACGTAATTATTTGTAGTTCGTCTGATTACTTTACGAGGCAAATTATGAATCTGAAAGTTTGTAAGTATGACTCGGTAATAAATAATATATTCCTGCTGTATTTACTTGATCAATTTAGAAATGTTTCTCGATAAAAGTTGTGAAAGCAATTCTTCCCGTCCGTTATTCCTTGAGTGTAAGCCGCGATTGAAGGGTAAACTTGTTCACTTAATAAATTCAACTTGTGAACTAACCGGAATGAACTACACTCCATAGATACCAGACAATATCAGTTATTCCAATCTGCCGAAACCATATGATGCGAGTCATAATTTTTTTTCTCTTTGTAAGACTTTATCATCGTTAGGCAAAATTGCCATTCATTTACCATCGTCAAATTCAACTACAATCCATGAACTTAACGCCACAAGTTCACATTTACTCTTCATCCTAACTTTTTTCACTCGTTTCAAACATGGTTTCATTTTACTGCAGTGCGATGAGTGCACTCAAATGATTCACGTCTTCCGTCAGTCACGGCTTAGCTACATACACTTCTTAACTGAGGTTATTTATACAGGAGGGAATGCGTCTCACTGAAATGTGCAGTTCTTCCATTGCAGTCTCGCCCAATACAAACATCCTCTAAATCAACATAATTCCCTTTAGCATGTCTCTGGCACAGTCGTTCTAGCCTTCGATGATTCAGCCGCCGAACTGCATGATCCGGTGCATCCCATTATAATATAGTATTGCAATCATGTTCCTATTGCTCTTTGATTACCAATTCCTACTTAGCTGTTATGAATAAATATTCAAACCGCCTATTTTTTCTGTTACTAGGTTGGTTTCAATAAAGCCCGTACCCCTACAAGACTTCATTGTAGCGACTGCCAAGCTCGTTCATAAGCAAACAGAACTGCTGTAGGAGATGACGTATCAAAAGAATTAATATTAGGCAACAATTCACACTGTTCTACATTCGCTCTCAGTCAATCCTTACGGAACAGCTGGAATAGAAATCAATCGGCATTCTTCCTCGATTTTCTCTAACTCACAAACGTTGTCGAACAACACATGCTTCTAAACTCTACTTATTCCCACCTCCTAGACGCACCCACCGTAACCATGAGGGGTGTCCCTATCGGCGACATCGAGGAAGGCATCGACACCGTGTCCCTGAAATGCGTCGCGGACTCCAACCCTCCTTCCAACGTCATGTGGCGTCGTGTGGGGGATCAGAACGTCTTCAGCTTCCAGGACACGATCCAGTTCACGCCCGTCACGCGAAAACACTCGGCTACGTACACCTGCGAGGCCCGCAACACCGTTGGGCCCAGCGAACTCATCACCATGAACATCGATGCCAAGTGTGAGTAGTGAGGCTTGTAAGTATCATTAAAATAAACATGTAGGTCTCATCAATCATGGAGGGTAAGCCCTTTGTCTTCCTACAGTTTGTAGTGGCACTTGGGATCTCATCATTCATGGAGTGTCAACACTTTGTCTTGCTACAGTTAGTAGTGGCACTTGGGATATCATCATTCATGGAGTGTCAACACTTTGTCTTGCTACAGTTAGTAGTGGCACTTGGGATCTCATCATTCATGGAGTGTCAACACTTTGTCTTGCTACAGTTAGTAGTGGCACTTGGGATGTCATCATTCATGGAGTGTCAACACTTTGTCTTGCTACAGTTAGTAGTGGCACTTGGGATCTCATCGTTCATGGAGTGTCAACACTTTGTCTTCCTTCAGTTAGTAGTGGCACTTGGGATCTCATC
>SDVV010030082.1:0-11722 GCA_016164225.1 Gammarus roeselii | reverse complement strand
ATATAATTTCTGTATATTTCACCGATAGTTGAAATCAAAAAGTAAAGTACATTGTGCCAAATCTGTAACAACAACACGATTACATATCTGTCAATGTAAGAAAACCCATATCGTATGCCACTGAATGTTATTGGGCGTTTATTAAATACCACCGAATGTAATATAACGCATACCACGAAAACAATCATCACTGTAACTATCCGTTTAATTATTTTTCTGGTGTTACATTGTGCTGTTAAGTTATTTTTTTTGTAGATGTTTAGTGTTTA
Organism: Gammarus roeselii; assembly: GCA_016164225.1. Taxonomy (NCBI): domain Eukaryota; kingdom Metazoa; phylum Arthropoda; class Malacostraca; order Amphipoda; family Gammaridae; genus Gammarus; species Gammarus roeselii. Next base: position 11,453 of record SDVV010030082.1, on the reverse strand, counting down.
GATGCTTAGAATAAAACTGATCTTAGTATTAAAAGTGTCGGTTGACATAAGAAGGGCATTCCTCGGTTGGTGTCGCCGGGTTGGTCAGTATTGTTTCTTTGTTACGTGTGTTGAGTTTGGAGAACATTGTTTCGGTCATTCATTTTTCTTAACAATGCTGTCCCATGATGGTTTCAGAATTGGGCAGCAGAGGGCGCTCCAGGGGGCGACGGAGGAGAAAAGAGTTGAAAAGAAAAAAGGCACGAGGGGCGTTGAGAGAGGGGCAGATTCACTGGAATGCAGATCAACGATTTTTCAAAGACTGTTAAAGTTTTAAGTTAAGAGGCTCTTGTTCCATCAATCAATGCGACGAAAAAACCTAAACTCGGTCACCAACATTGATTTCACCAAATTTAGACTATGAGCAAGGAAGGACAAAAAGACAATCAAGACTCTTTAACTTGAGTTCGGATTCCTCGTTTAATCTTAAGAGCAACGTTTCAAAACCTATAAACGGATCACTGATTTCAAAACTCTGCCTCTGCTGATTTTGACTGTGGTTCCTGGAGAGTACCTAGAGGTCGGCTTGGCGGCAGGAACAGACAAGTTCAATAAAGAGGAGGCGATGTCAGGTATGTCTCCAACTACGTTGGCACACGTGCTGGGAGATAGAAATTGAATTAAATATTCTCTTAGTAAATTCCTTTTGCTTGAGAATATAAAATAAATACACCCATTAATATATTTTAGAGTCAAAATTAACAAATTGGGTGAGTTCGATGGTCCTACATTACTGAGGATAGTGGGGATCAGGAGGTAGGGGTGATCAGGTCTCGGCTGGGGGTGGTGGGGATCAAGTCTCGGCTGGGGTAGGGGTGAGCAGGTCTCGGCTGGGGGCAGTGGGGATCAAGTCTCTGCTGGGGGTAGTGGGGATCAGGTCACTCAAATATATATATATGAACAGTCGCTATTCACACTTTTGCCTGAATCAATTGTTAACTAAAAGATGATGTTGATATGTGTCCAAATATTTCGCATTAGATTCACGTTGACCCTGACCTTCGTCAACTAAGGTGCGGGCTATTAAATTTTTCTAGCAGGTTATCTTTCGACGCTCAACCAAATTTTATATTTCGGATTAATTTCACGGTGCTGGTGTAAACCTCTCTTGGTAATATTTGTAATTATCTATTTATATTTGTTAATTGTCTTTCAGCCTCATATTTCCCACGATAGAATCTCTACACCGTTTGTATTATTTCCTGATCAGTGTATTGGGCGGAACCAAATTGGTTGATGCTCCTCTGTCATTACTGCCAGCCAAGTTTGGTTAGCTAATAAGTGACCACCCCTCTTTGGAGAGGTGGTCATTTATTGGATCCTAGCACAACTGCAGAAGCTTTTTTAAATGAATACGAGGTAAATATTTAGAAATAATGCTCTACTTTTTTCAAGCGATGGGGCCAATTCCAATTTTCATGTTTGCTGTTAGGCATCACACTTGCATGTGATCTTTAGCTCCGTCTACCACAACCTCTCATATTCTACCTCATCTACTTCAACCTCCAATTCTCAGCAACGTCAATCCCAATTTCAACATAAAGGGTTTTATATCGTCAATAAATAACTCAAACCTAACTATTTCTATTAATATCAAAATTGATTGCAATAAATTGCTTAACAACTCTTAGGACAGAAATCAAAAATATCAAATATTCATCGCCGGGACTCGAACCTGGGTCTTTTGAGACTATAATACATGTCACTGAGCCATCCTCATCACTATATTGATTTAATGGAAAATCGATGGTAAGCAATATGGAAAAAATATCAATGTAACATGCCCTGTTACTGATGTGCCTCTGCTACTAACACTGATCAACTCAAATCAAAATGAATCTATAATCGTAGGAGACAACTTACCCAACAACGGGTTGAAGAGAAAGGAAAAAATATCTCACTTGCTAATTGCCGGGAATCGAACACATGCCGCTATGCCATTATCAACTCTAAATGGAATTGATTCAAGTCCAGTGAAAAGTAAGTTATGTCACTTCTGTTCCTCTTGGGTCGCTGCTGCTATTACGATTTTTCTCAAAATATGTTGCATATGTAATTAGGTGATTTTTAATTGCTCACCAATGGGCATGAATCAATCTCTTTTAAGGTGGAGGAAGGTTTAGTGGCATGTGTCTTCGTCCTTGACTTAGGAAACCCAGGTTCGAGTCCCAACAATGGACAACTGTTATATCCTGCTGTCCAGTAGGGTGAGCAGGTAGTTCGATCATGGAAGGAATTTCAACTCCTACTAGCTCTTCGGGTCCCTCAGGTTATCACCAATACTACTAAAATTGCACACGCAGTTAAATCCGTTCCTTTGCTTTTAATCCGACAATCAGACGGTCTTGCTGCTATTGAAGCCGTGGCCTATTTTGTCACTCTAAAATACAACTCACTCAGGCAAATATCATGACACGCACGGATCATGCCTTTCATGCTCTGTTTGCCTTTCACGCAAACGCCATGACTCGCTAACATCACAGCAGCGCTGCTGTCATGCTGCTCTTGCCTCTCACGCTAACGTCACAACACACAGCTGTCACGCGCTTTTTGCCTTCCCGCTAACATTACGGCACGCGCTCCTGTCATGCTCATCTTGCCTTTCACGCAAACGTCACGACACGCGCTGCTGTCACGTTCCTTTGCCACCACGCTAACGTCATGACACATGCTGCTATTATGCTTCTTTTGCTCCTCACACCAACGTCTCAACACGCTCTGCTGTCATGCTCCTTTTGCTACTCACGCTAACATCACAACCCGCGCTGCTGTCTTGCTCCATTTGCCTCTCACGCTAACGTCATAACACGCGCAGCTGTCATGCTCTGAGTTAAAAATGATTTGTAGTTCACTGACTCCGCAATCCATTTATTACAAGCCTATTTACATGATACAAGGTAATATTCCCCATCGCTGCTCGTGTTCCATGGGGGAGCTCGCAAAGGCTCGCGTCAGAGCTCCAGTGGAGGTAAGCCCCTTCAGGGGATTGCTGTGATGTGACGCATTTACTGTAATACATATTTTGTTTCTTGTTGATCGCAATGAGTGTGTTTCCTAGTCACAATGAGACATAACTTCCACCCGTAACTATACTTATAGAGGACTTTAAGGCTCAGTGCGGAATAGATAGAAGACCTCTCGAGAGAAAGGCTCTAAGACTAGCAGGTTAAAGCGTATGTAAGTTTGTTAAAGGGCGATTATAACCTTCTAGTCGGATTTTATGACTGCCTCATCAGAGAAATCTTGACAGGAAACTTCTGGTGAAGAATTATTCAAGCTATTTCAGAGGGATGGTTGCAGCCTCCCATAGGAGACTGCAGCCAATAGCAGCCTCCCATAGGAAAATCTCCCCTCCTCTCTGAAGACAATGCGACTTGCCTTGAAAAAAAATCCTTTTAAATGTGAAAAAGGCTACTGGCGAATGCATATCTCCGTGAGTTGCAGTTGTTTCTAATCAGATGGTTTTTGCTCCTCGGCTACTGACGAAAAAATATTTTTTATTAGCAGCTCTTGACATTTAATGTGCAGGGCCACGTGCACATTTGATATGAAGACGTGTATTCTAAGAATCTTGCTGCTGTGCCCAAAGAGACGCGTCATTCCAAGTAATCCACGGCAATGCTTAGTAGGTGATAGCAAGAACCTCCCGAACGCCTTCATCAGCCAATCGCAAGCTGTGGCGACACAGGTTTGCACAGCTGACGGTGTGTTGCGTCTAATAAGTGGTAGAATACCCAACGCCGTCGCTCCGTCCTCAATGCAGTGCCACTAAGGATAAGAAGGATGAGCTCTCAAAGAACAATAAGGCAACAACACTCACCTGCTGGTGACTTGTATGACTGGACCTGCTTTGGAACTAACGGAAGGGGGCCCCAGGGTCACAATAAGAAGCAAGATGAATGAACTCTAAGGGGTTTTACAAGGAAATGTACCTCTCTGGGGAAGACTTGTGCTGACAGGTGGCCAACGACCCAAGGAAATGAGATCGCCTCACATTGACCGTATGGAGGAGCTGAGGCCAACAGCTGATCGGTGACGGGGATGAGGCTGTGTAGGTGCGTTATAGTTCAAGAGTCAAAGGAACATGTCTAGGGCGACTTGTTGCGTAGGATAAGTTTGTTATCAAGAAAGGCGGATCATTATATTGAATTTGCCTCCTCCAGAAGTTTTGTTTATCATTGCGTACACGTTCTTGATTTTGTGTGCAGTGGTGTTTTGGGGAGCAGATGCTGTCTTCGTTCGCAGGCTGCACTGCCCTGTGTCTGCGTTGTTGGTGCGCAGGCTAGACTGCCTTGCATCTGCGCTGTTGGTTCGCAGTCTGTACTGCCGCCCTGGATCTGCGTTGTTCGTACGCAGGCTGCACTGCCCTGTATCTGCGTTGTTGATACGCAGGCTGCTCTGCCCTGTATCCACGTTGTTGGTACACAGGCTGCTCTGCTCTGAATATGCATTGTTGGTACGCACGCTGCACGGACCTGTATCTACCTTGTTGGTACGCAGGCTGAACTGCTTTGTATCTGCGTTGTTGGTACGCAGGCTGCTCTGCCCTGTATCCACGTTGTTGGTACGCAGGCTGCTCTGCTCTGAATATGCATTGTTGGTACGCACGCTGCACTGACCTGTATCTACCTTGTTGGTACGCAGGCTGAACTGCTTTGTATCTGCGTTGTTGGTACGCAGGCTGCTCTGCCCTGTATCCACGTTGTTGGTACGCAGGCTGCTCTGCTCTGAATATGCATTGTTGGTACGCACGCTGCACTGACCTGTATCTACCTTGTTGGTACGCAGGCTGAACTGCTTTGTATCTGCGTTGTTGGTACGCAGGCTGCTCTGCCCTGTATCCACGTTGTTGGTACGCAGGCTGCTCTGCTCTGAATATGCATTGTTGGTACGCACGCTGCACTGACCTGTATCTACCTTCTTGGTACGCAGGCTGAACTGCTTTGTATCTGTGTTATTCGTACGCAGGATGCATTGCCCTGTATCTGCGTTGTTAGTGTAGGCTGCACTGCCCTGTATCTGCGTTGCAGGTACGCAGGCTGCACTGCTCTGTATCTGCGTTGTTCGTACACAGGCTGCACTGCTCTGTATCTGCGTTGTTCGTACGCAGGCTGCATTGCCCTGTATCTGCGTTGTTGGTGCGTAGGCTGCACTGCCCTGTATCTGCGTTGTTAATATGCAGACTGTACTTCTCTGTATCTGCGTTGCTTGCACGCAGGCTGCACTGCCCTGTATCTGTGTTGTTGGTGTTCAGGCTGCACTGCCCTGTATCTGTGTTGTTGGTGTTCAGGCTGCACTGCCCTGTATCTGTGTTGTTGGTGTTCAGGCTGCACTGCCCTGTATCTGTGTTGTTGGTGTTCAGGCTGCACTGCCCTGTATCTGTGTTGTTGGTGTTCAGGCTGCACTGCCCTGTATTTGTGTTGTTGGTGTTTAGGCTGCACTGCCCTGTATCTGTGTTGTTGGTGTTCAGGCTGCACTGCCCTGTATCTGCGTTGTTGGTGTTCAGGCTGCACTGCCCTGTATCTGTGTTGTTGGTGTTCAGGCTGCACTGCCCAGTATCTGTGTTGTTGGTGTTCAGGCTGCACTGCCCTGTATCTGCATCGTTGGTGTTCAGGCTGCACTGTCCTGTGTCTACGTCTTTGGTATGCACTCTGCATTGCCTTGCATCGGCGTTTTTGGTGCGCAGGATGCACTGTCATGTACCTGCGTTGTTGGAACGCAGGCTGCGTTGCCCTGTACGTAAGTGCGTTGTTGGTGCACAGGGGCGGAGCTAGTCCGAAGAGGTTTACGCCACAGATGACAACGAACTCGGCTAGAAAATCAATCGCTTACGACAGGTTGAGAACGAGTTTCCTGTTCTCATTATGACGCATGCCTTTATAGCCTAACTGTGCCCCAACGCATGTCACAATCTTTTTATACCGTGGGCGAGATGGTGGTCAACTATCCGTTTGACGAATTGGAGTGGGCCTCGATGATTTTCAGGAAATCATTTGATGGAAGTGAATAATTATTCTTGACTGGCTCTAAAGTTCTGTGTTAGTAGATTACAGATAGAACAATTTCTACGCTCATAAATATTACGAACAAAAAGTTTCACATTCTGCGAAGAAATGTCATACTTTTATATAGCTCCAAGTTGTACTTCACTGACAGAAAATTGTTCTCCAAGAGCTTTGTTTTACCATGCCTCTGTTTGAGACAGTGTTTTTCCATGATGTTAATGCCGTACCATGCTGTTTACTTCCTAGGAAACCCCACTAGAGCTCTATAGGTGTAGTAAATAGGAACCTGTTGAAAAACGATTGCTTGAAGTGTCAAAGTATCGTACAGATGTATCGGACGTCTAGAATACATACGTACGATACTACAATCGCGCCAATATAGCACATCTGTATCATACGGCCGCTATAAAGTGTGGCTCCTACAACCCTAATAGGCGGCACACAACCGCAGCAATTTAAAATGTTTTCATCATACTGCTACTATGGTCCGTGGGTTCTACAATAACAATAAGCGGCACACATCTGCAGCAATATATCATGTTTTCATCATACGGTTACTATGGACCGTGGGCTTTACAATAACAATAGGCGGCACACATCCGCCACAATATATCATGTTTTCATCATACGGCTGCAATGGACCGTGAGTTCTACAATCACAATATACGGGTAGAATGTAGAAGAGATACTCCTGCTCCACACCCACTTCGTTCCCACGGTATCGAACGTCGTTGGCATAACTCACAATGACAACGACCACCGCCCCAATACACTTATAACCAATTAGTGTCCACCTCTCTTCCTCATTTTATTATGATTACTATTATAGATAACCCGAACACCTTGTGAGTACCAAATTCCGATCCGGCTAAACCAGCGCACTTTCAGTCCGGTGTGGTGACGGTAATGATCAATTTCAGCGATACAACTCTCAAATTACAATATTTGAGCATCTTCAATTTGGCCAGTACTCCTCTAAGAAATCAAAATAGGGTATTCTTAATGAAGCATTCACCAACTAACCTCTGAGAATTGTACATGGGACGTCCTCATACCGTACTTCCAAACCACTCTCCACGAATTTTTCATGGAGCATCCTGCAAACGTTCTCATACCAATTCTATTTGAAGAATCGATAAAACATATCCCCACCAAACGTACCTCTAAGAGGGCTCTTCATGGAGCATGCAATAGACGTACCTCTAAGAATAATTCATGTAAAATCCAACAACCGCTCCTCAAAGCCCGTACTGGTACAAGTATTTATATTCTCCTCTTCTTCGCTCATTGTACATTCCCTCTTTGTCAGAACACAATATTTTGAATAGTCAATTCATTTTAACGACGTACTTCATTTGTTCTGATTTGACAGTCGTGGAAAATTGTTAATGAGAAACACAAAATAGCCTGTATTCGAGCCTCCGCGTTCAAAGCTGTTCCTCCTATCCTGAGCAAGTGTTTCATTCTTCCCTCTCCCCCACCGTTCATCCTCCACCACAAGGATCCCCCACCCAATCCCTGCCCTTCTCATCACAGACTTGATCCGTCCCGCCAAACTGTTCTCTTCCCCGCCATGCATAGGTTCACTATCGAGACCTGGCGCTAGTGAACCTCACCAAATTGCCGTCATGTTATTGAATTAGCGTTGAAACTTTAAGGTAGTTAAGCCCTTGTTTTACTCCGACCAGTCAGGAAATGTTGAGCTCTAGGCTAAGGGGAGATTGGAGGAAAGTTCATCGATAAAAGAAAGAGTCCTGCATTTTGATCAGGGCTTATTGCAAAGAGCGTGCAGGGATTCCGCAAACAGATTATACTTTTATGGTCTAATCAACCCTTTATGGCCAGGCTGAAAAGATACTGCATAATAATGGTTCAGAAGTACAGTGTCTATGTGGTACATTTAAGCAAAAAATCCCATTCAACACCGGCCGGAACTGTGAGCAGAAGGAATGAATTATTTACTGAATGTTTAGCTGATATTATTGAAACGTAGGATGGATTGGTCAGGAACATTTGCCTAGCTATTGCAAGAAGGGCACTGTGACAGCGTCTTCTTAACAATACCGACTCAACGTTTCTCACTAGAGACTAACACTGCGGCAGAGCACGCTATCCCTCGGCAACCGCATCTTAAATTGTTTATGGCATAACATAAAACCGTAAACGACTCTCGCCCACACTATTAATTTATCCAGCAAGCAGTGGGCGCCTCTCCCAGCCCACCATATGTTCGCGTCACAGCCCTCGAAGCAATTTCTGTGCGTCAGGTTCTTAAAAGCTCGCCATTTGATTGCCTTACAGTTATGTGAGTCAGTTCTTTCCATCAGGTGTTTCCAAGCTCATCCTCCGCAATCCTGTGGGCCTCACTTCACTTCTTCCATCTACACTCCCTTTACCGGGCCAAGTGCTCTCCAGTGCTTTTTATGTGCCGGTTTTCTCCGCTTTTATTGCAATAACTCGAGTTACTACTCCAGATTATTGCCTTCAATGCTCTTATCTCCATTTACGGACAAAACTAACACCCTTATATGGCTCTGCGCTGCCTGAGTAAGTGCTGCTCAAGTGTTGTGGTACCAGTAGGAATAGGAATAGAACTGGAACGATGAATGATAGGAAGGCATTCAAATGGACTAATTTATGAGCGTTTGTGTTCAAACTAGTGTATTTCTGTGAGCTAATCGATGAAGTCAATTATTTAGATTATGTACTAATGACTTCATTAAAGCTGTTAATATCAGACCCAACCTGTGGAAATTGTTGGTTTACTATTTCGTTGTGAAAAAAATCCATGCGAGAAAAATTTATGTAAGTCAATATCTTCGTGAATTACAGTCTTGTTGAGTTACAGACTGAGAGAATGTAAGTTTTAGGTCTCAATTATGTTCCATTTCAGTGACCGACGGCTTTTTTTAGATCAAATTAGTCATCATTGAGGAACCTGCAAAATGGAAATGCAGACTTTATGTACGCATAAAAGAGAAGGGATTTGATTTAATGATTCATAAAGGCTTCCATTGCAAAATGCTGCAGCAGTTCAAAAACTACTGTTGGCATGATTTTGTGAAAATAGTTGCACGAAACAAAAATAATTGCAGCTTGTATTGTATTATTTCATCGCCTTTATCGACCGCAGAAGCTATTTTCCCTCACGTCATGGGTGCGTACGTGTCTTGCACCCTCTAAAGAGTGACTAACATCAGAAGAGACGTGGTCCCTTTTAAGGTTGCCAGGAACAATAGCCTCGTCACCCACGGTAACTAATTGGTGGTGTAATTAGTCTTGCTCGGCCGCCATCATCCATCCTGGAGCTTTACTTGATTAATTCCGAGAAAATCTTGGAATAAGACCTACATGGTCTGGTCGAACAAATAATAACACCTACATGGTCTGGTCGCCCAAATAATAAGGCCTACATGGTCTGGTCGCCCAAATAATAAGACCTACAGGGTCTGATCGCTCAAATAGTAAGACCTACAAGGTCTGATTGCTCAAATTAACTAGAACGTTTTGAGTAAATGATTCACTTCGAACTGGGATGAAGGCCTTGGGCGATACCTATGGGTAGGTTGACTAATTATTGGGAATTGTTGTACAAGAATACTACTGAGGCAATTGGTATGTATATCGAGAAGATGGATGAATTGAAACGTGTTGTGGAAAGATCAAAGCCGGTCACCGACGACATTTAAAAAAAACAAGGTTGTTAAAATTATTTTGAGGTGAGCAGGAAGTTGTTCTGGATGAAGGTGACGAGAGTAAGAATGAAGAAGGAGGAGGAGAGAGACGAGGGGTGAACTATGTAAAGGGTAAGAAGCTGTTGGAAGGTGGTGCTGTGTGAAAAAAAAAACGAGAATATTGAAGAGTTTAATATTATGTAAACACTGTCAGAGAGGCTGACATTTTTGCAGTGGGTGGTGATGTAAGGACGCTTGTTTTGAGAGAGAAAATAGCGTGCATGAAGCAAGAAGGCTGTGGTTTAGCTGGAAAAATGAAAAATACCAGAATTGGATGACGGTGCGTATCATGCCTGATTGAATTGTCGTTGCTTGGCTGCTGGTCTCAGTGCGTGTATTGTTCCTCTGTAAATGGGTAAAGGAAATGAGTATATATAAAGTCATTCAAGATGTATTAGTATCTTGTGTTTGGTGGATAAGCGATACGGCACAACGTCACCTTTTGTCGTTGGTTCGACATCGGAAATGTTAAAATTTCGTCTATTAGCTATTAAACCGACATCAATAATGAAATATCAGCACGATGTCATCAATTAGTAATTGACGAACATAAGATATAACTTTTCCCAGATATTGATCGTATACCGTTAACTGCCTTTTTTAGTTGAATTTTTTTTCAGAATTATGTCAAGAATTGAAGAAAGGCCAAGTAAAGTTCATCAATAAATACATGCAGTCAACAATTCAGTTTCCATAGTTTTAGTGGCGCACATAAAGTTTTAATTCGAAGAGGCCACACATTTTCGGTTAAATAAACTTTGACCAGCTCGAAGTAGGTGTGAAGGTGAACAGCATGCAGGACAAAGTTCTCCGGCTGGTACAATGGTAAGATAGCATGATGGGACCTGGCTCGACGTCATCAAGTATCCTTTGGTCCGACATCAATTATGAACTATCAACATACCGTCACTAATTAACTATTTGTTCGACATAGCAAAACGGAGAGATTAAGACAAAGTCACAGAATTTCCTTCGAGCAATAACATATGAAGAAACGTAATAGTTTTCCTTATAAGGCACTAACTCCCGATAAAAATATGACGGTCACAAGTTACTCTTCCTGATGGTCTTCATTCAGTAACCAGTGTCCTTTATTAGGGCACGTGTTATCTGTTGGTCAATTTTGCTATGAGACGGGTGCTCTCAGCAGCAACATCCGCTAATGCAAAACAATTATTCATTGAGTGGTACCGTACAATCCAGTCTCGATGCCCTGGTCAACCAGTCCACTCTATGGTCCAGTGGCTTGAGTCTTCCACTTTAAACCTTAGATGACCGGGGTGGAAATACTACTAGAGGTAATATTCAAAACGGCAAATCACTTCCTTCGACGACATTCGAGGTATAAAAAACCTTCCTCCATTAATAATCACAGAAGCTAAAGTGGGCTCGGTGGTAAATCTTTTGTCAGAAACATTGAAAGTCATTCGGGGATTGATTTGATATTTTACCAGCACCTAAATCGACGTCATGCAGACTACTAGAAGATGTTGCTTGGTACAGTATTCGATACCGTCTCCTCCGCGTCCTCTGGTATACACGAAAAAAAATAACTGAAAAAATTTAGTTAGTAATATGAGAGGCTTACCCATAGTCCCGTACATTTCTATAAATATAATTTTATATATTTACACCTATATTGCACCTATAATATATATGCATATATATATGTATG
>SDVV010030081.1:0-11722 GCA_016164225.1 Gammarus roeselii | reverse complement strand
TATAGAGTAAGCCTTGTTGCTGGATAAGTGATGTATTAATATAGAGTAAGCCTTGTTGTTGGATAAGTGATGTATTAATGTAGAGTAAGCCTTGTTGCAGGATAAGTGATGTATTAATATAGAGTAAGCCTTGTTGCTGGATAAGTGATGTATTAATATAGAGTAAGCCTTGTTGCTGGATAAGTGATGTATTAATATAGAGTAAGCCTTGTTGCTGGATAAGTGATGTATTAATATAGAGTAAGCCTTGTTGCAGGACAAGTGATGTATTAATATAGAGTAAGCCTTGATGCTGGATAAGTGATGTATTAATATAGAGTAAGCCGTGTTGCTGGATAAGTGATGTATTAATATAGAGTAAGCCTTGTTGCTGGATAAGTGATGTATTAATATAGAGTACGCCATGTTGCTGGATAAGTGATGTATTAATATAGAGTAAGCCTTGTTGCTGGATAAGTGATGTATTAATATAGAGTAAGCCATGTTGCTGGATAAGTGATGTATTAATATAAAGTAAGCCTTGTTGCTGGATTAGTGATGTATTAATATAGAGTAAGCCTTGTTGCTGGATAAGTGATGTATTAATATAGAGTAAGCCTTGTTGCTGGATAAGTGATGTATTAATGTAGAGTAAGCCTTGTTGCAGGATAAGTGATGTATTAATATAGAGTAAGCCTTGTTGCTGGATAAGTGATGTATTAATATAGAGTAAGCCTTGTTGCTGGACAAGTGATGTATTTGTTGAATATGTATATCCGTTTTTTGAGCGACATCGAGTTTGAGCGACTCATAATCGCGCGTATTAAGTCTGTTATTATTGAACGATCAATAAAAGTGAATATCATGAGTGCGATTAATGAACATCTAATAATATCGGATATCAAGTGTGCTTTTATTGAGACTAATGACAGCGACTAACAGGTGTGTATTTATTAAACGACTAAGGTGCTATTAATGAGATATTATTAGTAGTTACTATAAGGTGCGTTGTTGTTGAGCAAACGAAAGCGAAACGAGCACACGTTGAACGTTACATGAAAAGATGTTTGTGCAATATGATTACCGGAATTCGTACTCTTGATTTCATCACTCGGTAGCTCGATAGCAGATGGCGCTGACAGTCTGATGGACGAGTGGCGGCATTTAGATACAGTGTTTCTCGACGTGTCAAGGCGACGTCCATGCCATGAAACGGTAACAATGTTTTAGAGAAAAATAATATTAATAACATGTTTTGTTTGGGTACAACCATACAAGTTCTCATCAATGTGCAAACTGTTGAATAAAGATGAGGTCGGAGCGACTTTGTCCGAGATGTGCCGTTGGAGTATTGTTTGGTTTGAGCTGTTTTGGTCACGCTAGAGTGATATTGTGGTGATATATGTTTGACGCCAGTCTGATAAGCTATCCAGCTTATCAGACTGGCGTCAAACATATCTCACCATAATAGCACTCAACTGTGACTGAAACAGCTCAAACTAAACAATACTCCAACGGCACCTCTCGGACAAAGTAGCTCCGACCTCATCTTTATTCAACCGATGGCTCCTTGAAGAGAACTTGCATTGTTGTATCCAAACCAAGCCTGTTATTTTCCCTGGAACTCTGTAACCGTTCCATTTCAGATTGAGTTGGATGGTAGATGTTCGGAAATATATTTGTCAAAGGTCACTTATTCTTCTTCATAAACCCCGCAAGCACAGAAATAATTTCTCTTGAGCGAACCGGTAATGTTTCTTTACGGCAGGACTCCGTCCGAAGACCAATGATACTAGGTTCTGATCTGCCGCCACATAGACACATCATAATGACTTGTAGTAGATAGAAAAACATTATTTAAAAGAATTCTCTGCTCATGATGAACTGGACAATGATTGAGAAGAATCATTGCGCTGTAATCCATACCTCCAGTTTTATTCACACGCCTCCCGCTGAAGTAACACATCCCCTCCTGTTGAAGTAACACACCGTCTCCCGTTGAAGTAACCCACCGCCTCCCGCTGAAGTAACACCCCCCCCTCCCGTTGAAGTAACACACCGTCTCCCGTTGAAGTAACACGCCGCCTCCCGCTGAAGTAACACACCGCCTCCCGCTGAAGTAACACCCCCCCCTCCCGCTGAAGTAACACACCGCCTCCCGTTGAAGTAACACACCGCCTCCCGCTGAAGTAACCCGCCGCCTCCCGCTGAAGAAACTCGACGCCCTCCACCAGTAAACTCGCGGGCTCATGGGCTTTAATCAATGTTGTGAAACTCTTCATTAGTTCAAATAGTCTTTGACTACTTCAGAACTCTGAGATTTTTTGTATTTGAACGAAAATATTTCGTTCTATTCTGCATTTAAGCTCCAACAAATGACACTTTCAGGCGGTGGATAAATCATGCTTGGACTTTATGAATGATGTCAAATGCATCAGAATATTTAACTCATGCCGATGCAGAGCACGTTTGCAACCTGTTGCCTGACGTTGCAGGAAACTTCATATGATTGCACTTCGTTCATGAATACTACCTCCTCGGTAATATCTAAAATCACCGTATAATGAGCTACTAACGGGATGAGGACTTCGTAGCGGCGTGCATACGACCTCGTCAAACCATAGCATAATGAAGAGGGCTGTCATTAACACTCTGAGCATTAAGAGAGGGCTACCATCTACATTCAGAGCAATGGGGATAGAGGGCTGCCATTAACACTCAGAGGATCGAGTTTAGGACATGCAAGACCAATAGCTGTTAATGTCCAGGAGCCTGATTCAACCTTACCTAATCAACGAGTCCTTCCGGTCCAGGAGCCTGCTCCAACCGTGCCTTATCGAAGAGTCCTTCCGGTCCAGGAGCCTGATGCAACTCTACCTTATCAACGAATTCTTCAGCTCCAGCGAGAAGATACCACACTCTCAATGTCAGCGAGTTCATTGGGTTGAGGGACCTGATACAACACCCAACTGGTCAAGGTTCCTGTTAGAGCACTCCCTCTTTCAACGAGTCTTTCTGATCCAGCGACCAGATACAACACTCACCCTATCTAGGAGTCCTTTAAGTCTAGGGACCTGATACAACACATGCCATAACAACGAATAGTCCTGCTCCAGCGACCAGATACAACACTCACCCTATCTAGGAGTCTTCTAGGTCTGGGGACCTGATACAACACATGCCATAATAACGAATAGTCCTGCTCCAGCGACCAGATACAACACTCACCCTATCTAGGAGTCTTCTATGTCTGGGGACCTGATACAACACATGCCTTAACAACGAATAGTCCTGCTCCAGCGACCAGATACAACATTAACCCTATCTAGGAGTCTTCTAGGTCTGGGGACTGATACAACACATGCCATAACAACGAATAGTCCTGCTCCAGCGACCAGATACAACACTCACCTTATCAAGGAATCCATTAAGTCGAGGGACTTAATACAACCCTTACCTCATTAACGAGTTCTTCTGGTCCATGAGCCTGATCCAACACTAACCCTATCAACGAGTCCATCTGATTCAAGGACCAGATTCAACACTCGCCTCATAAATGAGTTCTTCTGCTCCATGCAGGGTTCTGTTCCATCACTCCTGCTGCCAACTGTAAGAACCGTGAACACAAATGCTTATGTGATTACAGTATATTATTAAAGTTTATTGGTTTCGGTTTATTATCAGGCCTTGGATTATTCGTAAGCTGAGTATTCTGCCCAGTAACTTTTTGTGTCCTTATTTAAATTTGCTTGCTCGCTTTCTCCCAAAACACAGATACAGATACAGACACTAGGCCGCATCCCCCAGAAAGGGGGGGTGGCCAAAGGCAAGGCCCACCTCACCCCCTCATACGCTCACACCCACACAACTAAGCCCTTTTGAGTTAAAGGGTCCGGCCGGTACCCCCGCAACATACACTCTGGGTCACGAGTGAAGTCCGATGATCCGTTGTCAGCAGCAGGGCCCGACAGTTTTCACTGGTTTACCCCCGCTACGTAATGATGGCTGCTCCCCCCCCCCCCTACCACGACCATCCCAACAGCGGGATGCCAAGGAGGGAAAGCACATCGGAGCAGCGTCAAAATCAATCAGTCACAACCATTCTCCACTCAAGCCTGTTCATTGCACGCTCTCTCGCTACCTCCTCATTCATGTCTCTCCTTCCTAACGCCTGCTTCACACCATCCAGCCACCCAAACTTCGGTCTACCTCTAGGCCTGCCACCACACGCCTCCGCATTCATCACCCTTTTCACCAATCTCCCTTCATCCATCATCTTCATGTGCCCGAACCATCTCAGAACACGCGAATCTACTGTCCTCCAACTTCTTCATAATCCGTGTTCTGATTTAAACCAGGTCGTTGTTGATCCGGCCTCTCAGCGTTACTCCAGCCATGCGCCTCAGACATTTCATCTCGAAAACATTCAACCGTCTTCTCTCCTCTGCTCTCACCCCCAAGTCTCAGCTCCGTAGAGTACAGTTGGGACAACAACACCCTCATACAGCCCTCTCTTTGCTTCCAACCCCAACGTCTTACAGCTCATTACACTCTTCAGTGCACCCAACACTTTACATCCCTCCTTCACTCGCGCCTTCACCACAGTTTCCACTAGTTCCGTTATCTCCACACGGGAGCCCAGATACTTAAAAAAACTAACTTTCTCCACGAGCGCTCCATTTAAGGGAACACTATTTCTGTTCGCATCGACAGTCCTCGGGCATCTCATTACTTTTCTCTTACCCACGTTCACTCGGAGCTTCCTCCTCTCACACACTCTACCAAACTCAGACACTAGCCTTCCTTCCAAAATGCCTGAGTTATTTTCCTGCCAGCTCGTCAAATTGAAAATTTCCTATAGCATTTAAAAATAATCTCCTACAATAAACTCGTCTTCATATGCGTTGATGAGATGGACTTTCAAGACCTCGGTTCTCAAAAATTTCTTCCATCATCGGAACAATTATGGTCCCGAGCACTACTACAGAAATATAAAAGGAGGGCAAATCCATTTCTTAGAAACTCGGCGGTAGAATGACAAAATCTATAACCGTTACTTGTTGCCAACAAAATAACGGAAATCATAGAGAAATGGACCCTCTTATTGTCTGCCTTGACCACCATCGAGTCTTCCTTGATGGTTACAGCGAACCAAAAACAGGTTCAATGTTCATTGCTCTTTGATCAAATTAAAACGTCACAATCATCAACTGTAGGATCATATAACAGCTGTATGGGCATGGAACGTGTCTTGTGGAACTCTTTCTTATCATACAATTGCGTTCCATACTCTTATAGTATTTTTTGTCTTGGAACTGTACATACATTTGTTAATCACCACGAACTGATGCAATAATAATATAAAATAAAGTGAATTTGAACCAATTAATTTACAATATTTTTGTTGGGATGCATCACCCATTTACCCAGCCAGTTCATCACCAACCGAGCTGGATTAGTTTTGCAGGGCGAGGAACGGCTTTGGAATTAAATTACAGCAAAGACAAGGAAAAATACTTCTCGTTCAATATTATAAATATGCAACCTTTCCCACCACGGTAAAAAATGTTTCTCATAGAGGTAAAGAGAAGCGGGGATGTAATGATAATCAATAATCATTTACAAGCAGGGAATGACTTCATTAACTTGTCACTCACCCCAGTGAGGCTTAATTTCCTGGGGCACAGGATACGGAAGAATGCTCGGCTAAATGTAGAAGGGTTAATATACCGAGTGCCGCTGGCTGACAGGCTTATTAATACTTATCACTTGGTCTCATCGGAACAGAAATTATAACTGAATCAAATTAAATGTCTCTCGAATGCGCTCCTATTGGGTCGTCGAGATTATTTGACGGTGGAAAAATTATACGGAATCGTAAAGTTTACGGTGTTTTCACGTGTAGAGTGATCGAGGAATGGAAAACACTAGTTCACGTGTAGAGTGGTCGAGGAATGGAACACACTTCTTCTCGTGTAGAGGTGTCGAGGAATGGAACACACTTCTTCACGTGTAGAGTGTTCGAGGAATGGAACACACTTCTTTACGTGTTGAGTGGTCGAGGAATGGAACACACTTTTCCACGTGTAGAGTGGTCGAGGAATGGAACATACTCCTACACGTGCAGAGTGGTCGAGGAATTGAACCCACTTCTGCACGTGTAGAGTGGCCGAGGAATGGAAGACACTTCTCCACGTGTAGAGTGATCGAGGAATGGAACACACTTCTCCACGTGTAGAGTGGTCGAGAAATAAAACACACTTCTCCACGTGTAGAGCGGTCGAGGAATGGAACACACTTCTTCTCGTGTAGAGTGGTCGAGGAATGGAACACACTTATCCACGTGTACAGTGGCCGAGGAATGGAAAACACTTTTCCACGTGTAGAGTCTTCGAGAAATAGAACACACTTCTCCACGTGTAGAGCGGTCGAGGAATGGAACATACTTCTTCACGTGTAGAGTGGTCGAGGGATGGAACACAATCCTCCACGTGTAGAGTGATCGATGAATGGAACACATTTCTCCACGTGTAGAGTGGACGAGGAATGGAACATACTTCTTCACGTGTAGAGTGTTCGAGGAATGGAACACACTTCTTCACGTGTAGAGTGGTCGAGGAATGGGACACACTTCTCCACGTGCAGAGTGGTCGAGGAATGGAACACACTCCTTCACGTGAAGAGCGGTCGAAGAATGGAACACACTTCTTCACGTGTAGAGTGGTCGAGGAATGGAACACACTTCTTCTCGCTTAGAGTGGTCAAGGAATGGAATACATTTCTTGACGTGTAGAGTGGTCGAGGAATGGAACACACTTTCAAGAGAAGTCGTAAAGAGCGATTCCATCGAATCGTTCATGTCCCGGCTCGGCAAATTCGAACAGAATTGCCGCTAATTATTTTTCGTCAATAGTACCATCTTATTTGTTAAAAAAAAGGTGTCCGGCATTGATACCAGTACTGTGAAACTAGTTCCCAGTACTGTCAATAGCACGGTGAAAAATGAGCCGGGTATCGGTAACTATTATTTGCAATACGGTGTCCAGCAATGACATCGTTTGCGATCACCATGGTTTAACGAGGAATGAAACTATGACAATCTCAAATAAAAGGAGCCGGTCATTGGTACCTACTAGTTGCAAAACGGTGTCCAGCAATGACACCGGTTGCGATCACCATGGTTTAACGAAGAATGAAACGATGACGATCTCAAATCAACGTCGTGGGTTGGTGGCTTTCTCTTCATGTAGGAGCTGATAAGTGTTGATTCGAGTATTATTTTCGATGCTATTTCCAACTACACTTTCGTTTCCTTTATCTTTTAATACAGAAAATGCTCAGACACAGGACTCTCTCTACGATGTTCTACTTCAGAACTGATCGCCGTACTATCATAGGGCAGCGGACAATTGTGAACACATTAGCACCTAACATTTTGAACCCTCGTTTACAATTGTAACATGGATCCCTCTGGACGTGTTTACAAAACAACACAGATCCAGAACAGGACCTTGAAGGGCAAGGAGCAGTAACAACATGAAATTTGGATTTACCTCCCCCTTCTGACTACTAGAATCGTCATGTCAAACATACTGGAGGTGACCATTGTTGAGGTAGTGGACACTAAGGTGATCAGAGTCACTTATCACTAGGGTGATCAGTGTCACTAACCACTAGGGTGATCAGTGTGACTGACCACTAGGGTGATCAATGTCACTAACCACTAGGGTGATCAGTGTCACTAACCACTAGGGTGATCAGAGTCACTAATCACTAGGGTGATCAGTGTCACTAACCACTAGGGTGATCAGTGTCACTAACCACTAGGGTGATCAGTGTCACTAACCACTAGGGTGATCAGTGTCATTCAGGGCCCATTTTCGACACGATAGTACTTCCTGTGTTACGTTGTTTTCAAAATTTGAACACTGCGCCATTCTTTTGATTAAATTCTGCGTTATTTGGTTTGAAGAAATTGAATGTTTTAGCGCGTTTCTTCTGATTAAAACTAAGCAGCTGCCAAGTAGAACTCTATTTCAATGAGATGCCTCTGTGACGTCTCACTTTACCGTGAAAAATGCTCTTCAAGAAGTAAGTGCACTATAGATTTATTCCTCTGAACACTTCGGCCGGACCACTGCCCAAGTAACTCGGCGTGGTGCTCTTCCCTTTTGCGTTTTAAAATTTACAACTAGTGTGCCTATTTCGACCCAGACTCTTGAGCTGCTAAGATAAGATTTATTCCTTGGAGTAGTCTCTCCTTCGATGCCTCACTTCAAAGTGACGGAGTCTTTTTATGGAACTACAAGTGCACAGACGACTTATTATTCTAAACACATTGAGGAGAGCAACACTGTCTAGGAAACAAGGCGTGGTGCTCTTCACATCTCTGCGTACATCGTCCGCTGAGCGTGTGGGCGTATCCGACCCTGCCAGTCAGTCTGAGATGCGACAGCCTGAAACTGGAAGGTTTATTTTCCCATCTCCATTCGTTTCTCTCTTATAATTGTAAGTCTGACACTCGATCGGTTTTTTCTCCTGGGTAGAAATGTCCCGGGTAGAAGTGGGGTAGTAGCCAGTAGGTACTGGTGTTGGTTGCCGTGGGTCTTCTCTCTTTTCTATTCATTTAATATTCAATTTGATGTACTCCACTCTTTCTACGAAAAAAAAAACTCAACATGTGCACTAACGAAAGTCTTTTTCCCGAATATAATTTAAGGAAAACGAGACAATCTATGGAAGGAAAAAACAGTTGACACGAGATAAAAAAAAAGTGAACTCCACTACCAGCAAATCCAGAGCCATACGCCAGTTCCACATGGCAGCAGCTGATGGGACAAAAGTTTGATGAAACTGTGGAGTTTGACACCGAACAGTATCATGAGCAAAATCATACAACTAAGCAGTCCCACACAGTGAGTGTTACGAACAGACACAAATCTTGCCGGAAGCGGATGCATAAATGGATGTAGCTCTCTATCGAGTTAAAAAACATCTTATGGAAATGCAAGAGCCAAACATTGAATGCAGACTTGATACCACCTGATTATAATGTCGCAAATGTGACACAAAAGCAAAACCTCAGATAAGTGAGCAACACTCGAGCAAAGGCGGCCTATATTGTTAACGAGAAAAGTTGGACCGGGCGAGCAGACGTATACAAAGACGAGAGATTTATATTTTTAGGAACTATAATTTCAACTGATCACCCATCATGTGGGCCATCAATCGTAAATCACCAGAACGTATTTTACTAATCAATGAAGCTTCAAAGGAGTATCAACAAAGGCAATCCGATGTAGGTGTGGTTCTCTTCATCCCTCTAGCAGCTACTACACGGAGAGGGGAAAGCAGGGCGAAGGCTCTACTCTTGCGTCTCCACTTCCGAACATCGCCCCATTCTCGATAACGTGAAGAAAATTTGATGTATTAAATTAATTGGGCCGAACTTGTGGTTTGCAAAACTCAATTATCCACTAAATGAATTAGGTCGAACTAAGGGCACGACGATTTATCACCTAATATTGCTTGTACTGGAAACCAATCAATCATCAATTATAGATTTTAATCAATTTAGAGCAGTTCAATGGATTTAATAAATCAATTATTTTGTAGATATCAAATAATTAAATGCCAATCAGGTACACCACTAATCGAATATGATCAGGCACGAAATTAGGATTTGACCGAATTTATTCTTTATTTCAAAAAATGAATTTATCACTTTTTTCTTCAGTTATTTGTTTTCAGGCTCTGAAGGAGCCACTAGTAGCTGAATAAACTTCACCGGGAATTGGACGCAAACAATTTCCACTGGCTTACGTTTATATTACAGTTGTAATTTTCCAGGAATCCCCAAGGTGAAACGTAGTCCTCTGCCAGAGTCCTATGAGGTATCCGGCCCGTAGCTCTCGCCGAAGTTATGAGTCGAACAAGCAGGCTGGAGAACAGCCACGCACTACTGAAGAGTTTTCCGAAGGCCCACAAGTATGTCGGAGTACAGTCACATATTACTGTAGTCGCTCGAAGACCAATAATCAGAGCAAGACAAATTCCTGGGCGATGAGAGTAGATTGAGAAGAACGTAGTATCCCTGACGCTCGGCCAATGACGTTGCAATCAATACTGTAGATCAAACGCAGCCGGCTCCACAGGAACTTCCTGGAACAATCAAGCCGGCGGCAGATTGCGAAGAAAAAGAATGGCCGGACAGTAATCAGGGCGCAGGTTCGCGTACATTCCCAGAATCTGCAAATTGACATGCTATGAGTGTTTGGGTTAGAGTCTCTCTACAGTCAGACTGTCGTGCCAGATCATTCACAACTCCTACTACTACATTTTGGAGAGAACTCTCAAGATTTTTGAAAATTGTTGAAAAAACATCGTCAAAGAAGTGTCTGACATCCCACAAATCTACAAGCTCGCCTCATGATACTGATCCTCTGAGATGCAGGTCGACTTTGCAGCTTTTTGAAATAGCCCTCAGGCGTCCTCTTTGCAGAATGTGTCACGCCGAGAACCTCCAGCTGAGGGTACTCAACAAGCGTAACACCATTCCAGCAAAGAATTGGCAAACGAGGATTATCTGTTCGAGAATGTGATGCCACAATTATCCAGTCCCCAAACCAAGTACCAATCATCAATTCCAATGAGATCTCTCCGAATGGACGGCGTACTTAACTACAAACAAAGCTGCTGTCACATTGAGGGTTGAATGATGGTTACTATCAGAACACATGGAACGAACGGAATCAAGATGAGGTGGTCTAACAAACCAACAACACTCTACGACCGTCACACGCAATGTATGGTTTGATACTCTTATACGAACAATTTTCAAATACCTTGACTGAGATTGGGTTCAGATCTTGGAGGAAGAGATTTGAAAATGAAAATCTAGATTCAGTATTTTTACCACATTGTTCACCCCCCGACCGTCAGTGTTTCCCGCAGCACACACCTCCGGCATCTCCTTCGTTCCTTAGAAGCCGCTAATCAAGTTATGGGGCGAACATCTTCAGGATAATGGTAATCCATAACTAGGCTTGAGAGGGCTCTTTGTTGGGTCGGAGCAGCTACGGAAAAACGAGGTCCCCATCAACCTTAGAGAAGTGATGGAGACCTCAAGTCGTAAACATTTAAATCTTCAACACTAAGGTAATCAGAGTACTAGAGTGATTTGTGTCCCAAACTTTCACTACTAGGGTGATTCTAGGTAAAGACCTTCATCACTAGGATGATTAGTGTATCACTGACTGTCACACTAGGGGGATCAGTGTCATTAACCAATCACAACTAGGGTGATCAGTGTCATTAACCATCACAACTAGGGTGATCAGTATCACTCACAGTTATTCGGAAACATCGGGTCAAAAAAGCTGAAAGTTATTTGCAATGTTGTTTTAGCACAGTAGCCAACGCATAGCAGACTAATGATGTGAATAGATGATTAAATGTCAACTCCAGACAACGAAGACCTTGTATTTGTCAGCTTTACTATTAATATAAGTATTATGTTCATTGTGTTACAAACAATCCATTTGTATTTACAGAAAGACCAGAAAGACTCGCCACACAAAAACTATTCATTGTAGATGACCATGACACGTTGATGAAAGAAATACAGACCCATAAATTCTAGGTGTTACTGCAGCCGCTTCAACTGATATTGTATAGGAAAGGCTTATCAATCCAAGAACATATAAATGTGTGTAATGTGTGAATTTCTGATTTCTAGTATATA
>SDVV010030080.1:0-11722 GCA_016164225.1 Gammarus roeselii | reverse complement strand
TGGCAGGGCTTGGCAGGGCTTGGCAGGGCTTGGCAGGGCTTGGCAGGGCTTGGCAGGGCTTGGCAGGGCTTGGCAGGGCTTGGCAGGGCTTGGCAGGGTTTGGCAGGGCTTGGCAGGGCTTGGCTTGGCTTGGCAGGGCTTGGCAGGGCTTGGTGGCAGGGCTTGGTGGCAGGGCTTGGTGGCAGGGCTTGGTGGCAGGGCTTGGCGCTGCTCCTCGCTCCTGAAGCGTTTATACCATACTTCATGACGACCCTCTTGCACTGCTTGTCGTCCCAAACGTTTATTCCACACGCCATGACGACCCTCTCGCACTGACGACCCTCTCACACTGACGGCCCTCTCGCACTGACGACCCTCTCGCACTGACGACCCTCTTGCACTGAAGGCCCTTTCACACTGACGACCCTCTTGCACTGAAGACCCTCTCACACTGACGACCCTTTCGCATTGACGACCCTCTCGCACTGACTACCCTCTCGCACTGACGACCCTCTTTCCTGCCCCTCGCTAAACAGTAAGTCATGGTTACGTCTACTGCTTCCATTTATCGGTCTTGCTTGAAGCGGAGGCCTATATGCTTTAGCTGAAGAACAAAATGCGGAGGAATGTTCCGTTTCCTCAGAGACAAGGAAACACAAGCAAGCATGACTGTATCATGTCCACGTAACTAATCCCTAGCAGGAATCTGAACGAACATTTCAGCAGGCTGACATAAGAGTAAGAACAGTGGTCATAACTGCAAAGAGAACCCAGCAGAATAATGTGGCCGGAATAGCTGAGCATAATCCGAAACGTTTTATGCATAAGTGGATGATGACTAGTTGCTTGTGATAGCATCAGCCCTCTACGAAGAAGTGCAGGTACTCTAATATCATTCGACACTGACATTTCATCCAACACTGACATATCGCATATCCTCAACAACTACTTTGTTAGCTGACACATCGCCTCGTCCTTTCTTCAGAGTAGTTGTTTCCAACAGCGTTCGTCCAACCCTCGCTCTTATCTCCGTCTGGTTGTGTGCTAACCCTAGAACCAATTGTTGTTCAACCCAGCCGCATCAATTTGATGCTTGTTACAGACGCAACACTGGTCCAAGACATTATTATCAATTATAGCCTCTATGTACGCAACACTGCTCCGAGACATTACTGTCAATTATAGTTTCTATGTACGCAACACTGGTCCATGACATTATTAGCAATTATAGCCTCTATGTACGCAATACTGGTCCAAGCCATTACTGTCAATTATTGTGTCTATGTACGCAACACTGGTCCAAGACATTATTAGCAATTATAGCCTCTATGTACGGAACACTGCTCCGAGACATTACTGTCAATTATAGTGTCTATGTACGCAACACTGGTCCAAGACATTATTAGCAATTATAGCCTATATGTACGCAATAATGGTCCAAGCCATTACTGTCAATAATAGTCTTTATGTACGAAATACTGGTCCAAGACATTACTGTCAATTATAGTCTCTATGTACGATATACTGGTCAAAGACATTACTGTCAATTATAGTCTCTATGTAAGCAACACTGGTCCAAGACATTACTGTCATGTATAGTCTTTATGTACGCAACACTGTCCAAGACATTACTGTCAATTATAGTCTCTATGTATGCAACACTGGTTCAAGACATTACTGTCAATTATAGTCTCTATGTACGCAACACTGGCCCAAGACATTACTGTAATTATAGTCTCTATGTAGAGCGGTTTATGTCATCGACCACATATCCCAGTTCAGTGTGTTGACACTCACGTGTTTTCTACAGTGCTTGATTGTATGGATGTATGTGGTGTAAAATTGAAAACCTCAAATGTACATACTCATAAACGCTTCTGCATCCCGCTTTTTAAAACACACAAGAGACTGAAGCTACAGGCCGACTGAACTGGCCTGTGACATAATCTTTGATATTCTGGCGGGGACAGTTCCATTGTAATATTTTGTTTACAATATTTTTTGTTGATATGAATCTCCACCCCTGAATGGGCCAAGTTTGAACTAATTTTCCCTGTCTATTAACACTTTCAGCGGGTCGAGGCGCTCAACTTCAGCCACACTTTCAGCGGGTCGAGGCGCTCAACTTCAGCCACACTTTCAGCGGGTCGAGGCGCTCAACTTCAGCCACACTTTCAGCGGGTCGAGGCGCTCAATTTCAGCCACACTTTCAGCGGGTCGAGGCGCTCAACTTCAGCCACACTTTCAGCGGGTCGAGGCGCTCAACTTCAGCCACACTTTCAGCGGGTCGAGGCGCTCAACTTCAGCCACACTTTCAGCGGGTCAAGGCGCTCAACTTCAGCCGGTCTCAACAACCTCAAGCGACAGTTGCATGCCAAGTTTCCATCCCCTCATTATAAACTGATATCGTAAAAAATAATAGCCGGATTGTGACCAGGCCACTAGCCGGGCATCACTTAGTAGTTGCGTGTGGAAGAGCTCGCGCCGGGCCTAGTAATGCGGAGGCACCATCGGAGCCTCCACACGAGCTACTGTTTGGGAAGCCTAGGGGAGAGAACACCCGAGGGAATTAATGATTAAAGGCTTCTTCCAAATTATCTTGCAAAGAGGAGAGTAAAAAGAGTATTGAATGCTTAACACTTGCTGCTTGTTTTAGGGGTGATGCTGTGCAGCACATTTGCCTTATGGAATTGCGGACGGCGGAATCAATGTTATACTCATGCATTCCCACGTAGAATAGTGATGGAGACAATTCCAGACAGGAGATTAGTAAATCAAAGGTTCCAGTCATAGTTTGCGAATGAGTTAGGTGCTTAAGCGTTTTGGGGGTCCTTTCAAACTATTAGAATCTTTTGGGGCAGCTTAATCTTTACATGTTAACTTGTCGATTTGAACTGAAACTAAATGACCTAATCAAAGTCTATCCTATTTCATTAAGCCTAGTCACCAACTGGAGAAGCAATGAGACTAGTCTGTACCTGACGCTAATTACCAAAGAAGTACTGCTAACGAGGAACAACTAAACATCAATAAAACGCAAAGTTGTTGCGCTGGTAATTATTCTGCTTCTAACAAAGTTACAAATTTGTGCTTACTAGTTCCTTAATATCATTAAGGAACTAGTGAGATGAAAAGTATATTACAGTTAGTCCTAACTTAATAGCTGAAAAAGAGACATTTATGCGGTAAACGAGGTTAGCGAAACCCGAATTTAATCACAGTCGAAGTGCATAGTGAATTTGTTTTTGGATTTATTATAATGGGTATTACAAGGTAAACAGCATTTTTTGTGTAAATATTGTGAACATATAGGAACTTTATAATTGAATTGAATAGATATTGATCCTAGTTCCAATGAAAAGTCCTGATTGCGTATTGGGCAAGCCGGATATTCCTGATTCAAATAATGATCAGTATGAGAGTTGAATGAATGAGACTGTGTATGGCTCTAATAACGCTCGTATGCAGTACAAATATTGCATCTTATATTTCTGTGTTTTTCATAACAAGCATCGATTTCGGTCATTAAGGATGACTGCAACAACGTGCAGATTGAGGGAGAAATTTCAACTAATGTATGAAGGATGACTCTAAATCTTGTCAACTTAGATGATATCTAGAGTTGTAATTAGTCTATGTTAGATTTTTACCAAATATAAGCCCCTGGAAATTGAGAGTTGTCCATCTTGTGAATTCTATTCATGCACTTTCATATGAGAGGTATATTGATTTAACGCCTACCCCATACAATGATGTAACTACCTTGTTGCCATTAGTTTCCTTGTTGTTTGTGGCTTTTCATTCGTGTAGGGCATTTGAAGGGATGCAAGTAGATGAGGCTCTACCAACAACAAACAACGTACTATACATATGAAAGAAGACGATGCGTTAACTATATCGTTTTTGAAGAGTAAGAAAAGGAAGGGGCCCTAAGATAGTACCCCGAGGAACTCCATGACTAATATAGAGCATAGTAGATTGTATTCCGTTCACAGTTACATAATGTTTGAGGTTGAACAGAAATGAAGCAAGCCACACAATTGCGATTCGCCGTATTCAGTCAAATTTTAGTTTAGAAAATGAGATAAATTGTTTAACACAGTCATAACGTTAACAAAATCGAGAAAAATAAAGCACATACGATGTAGTTGGAATCGATGTAATTGTAGAGGTACTGCATGTGATTTAA
This sequence comes from Gammarus roeselii, assembly GCA_016164225.1. Classification (NCBI taxonomy): domain Eukaryota; kingdom Metazoa; phylum Arthropoda; class Malacostraca; order Amphipoda; family Gammaridae; genus Gammarus; species Gammarus roeselii. The sequence goes on along the minus strand of SDVV010030080.1, from coordinate 7,554 downwards.
TATAGCTTGAGTTGCATTTATACTAGGTCTGAGGCCATACTGGTTTTCATAGAAAGATTATTGAGTCCATCCAAGTAACGGAATAGCTGTTTGCAAACTAGATTTTCAGATATTTTATATAGTAAAGGAAGGTCGGGATGGCTTGATCATTTCCAGTATCAGTTTAAAAGGAGTGTCACTCTGGTAATTTTCAAAGAGTTATGAAAATTCCCTTGTATTAAGGACTTGTGGACAATTGAAGCGGATTGGGGATAACATATCAGTTTATTTATTTAAGGTACACATAGAGCAACTACTGATAGTTGAACAATAATAATTGTTATATTTCTATCTGATACTTGAGGTGATATATTGATTAGTTCCTGGTAAAATATAATGTATTAACAAAACCATTATTCGATCGATATTCAAGATGATCGTCTTCATTGGTACTAATATTATCAGGGTTATTCTTCGCCACCTTCACAAAGTGCTCATTTAGTATATTTGCTTTATCTTGATCTTCTGCATATCCGTTAGTGGCAATCATTTGTTTTTTCAAAAATTTGTTACTTACATTATTATGCGATCTATGTATGATTTTGATCCCTTTCCCCGTTCTTTTGAGATATTTTTTCGTATTCAGCAAATAAATTTTCGTTGTAGGTTTGTTTAGAAGATCGAAGTAAGCCTGTAACGTGGTTTCTAATATTGGTATAAGTAACTTTTCACATCTTAGTAGTAGTAGTAGGCCTGGGACGGGATGAAAAGTCCATTCTAGCAGTATTCAAAAAATGAATTTGAAGTACAACTAGCCCTGCCTGTAAAGAGGTCTGTCATTCGTGGGCTGCCGGATGCTGAAGGCTCCAACAGAGGTTGTTGCCACCTTGACGGCAATACAGAGATTGTTGCCACCTTGACGGCAAACAGAGGTTGTTGCCACCTTGACGGCAATACAGAGGTTGTTACCACCTTGACGGCAATACAGAGGTTGTTGCCACCTTGACGGCAATACAGAGGTTGTTGCCACCTTGACGGCAATACAGAGGTTGTTGCCACCTTGACGGCAATAATACTCAAGTTACATTTTCTTAGTAAGGGAGTGGATTAATTAGTCTCCCAGTGTTTATCGAAGAGGATTTAAAGGTGTTTATGTTATTACCGTTTACCACATCAAGTGGTAAACGGTTTCAAATTGTTTTTATCTTGATTGGAAAGAAGTTTTTCGACAACTGACGAGGAAAAGGTATGAAGCCATGCTAAACAACATCAAACCTTCACAAGCGAACATCCATGTCACTGACATCCTGCCCCATCCGAACCAAGGACAATACAAGTTAAGCAAGATGATTTTACTTAACAATCGCCTAGTAACTTTATGCAAGGCCCAGAAAATCTTTTTCTCGGCTCATTGGGATACGATGATCGGTCCAAAGTACTATAACTTTAATAGAATCACCAACAAGGCTCGCATGAACAAGTATGGACTTGATACCATCGAAAACATCGTTATTGATACCATGGACATACTTAAACTTGATACCATCGAAAACATCCTTATTGATACCATGGACATCCTTAAACTTGATACCATCGAAAACATCGTTATTGATACCATGGACATCCTTAAACTTGATACCATCGAAAACATCTTTATTGATACCATGGACATCCTTAAACTTGATACCATCGAAAACATCCTTATTGATACCATGGACATCCTTAAACTTGATACCATCGAAAACATCCTTATTGATACCATGGACATCCTTAAATTTGATACCATCGAAAACATCCTTATTGATACCATGGATTTGTCAACGAAAATAAGTAAAAAAAACGTAAACGATATCATACCAACAACTCCGCCAGCAGTGCCCGACGAAACGACCCAGCGGCCTCCGCCCATTTCAACACGAGATACACAACAAATACAAGTGCCCATCAAACACCACCACAGGTCCTGGCAAAAAAGTTCCTGTTATCAATCCAGTCCGAGTTAGAGGCAGTAGTCGCCGCTCCGCTAGTACAACCCGTGTAAACGAAAACGAAAGTCTTGGCTCCGACACAAGACCTAAAGAGTAGAAGCAAAATAAGTCAAACAAATCAAATCAATATGACTAACGATACTCTGAAATGGTACCACGTGAACGCTAGAAGTCTCCGAGACAAAATCGACGAATAAGAAATCCTTGCAATGATTGAAAGTATCGAATGATAGCAATCACGAAATCGTGGATGAAATTGAGCACCAGGCATTATTTAGGCGAATTTACTCTTCCCGGTTACTCACTATTTCACAAAAATAGACAAGGCCGAGAAGGCGGAGGAGTGCTGTTTCTCGTGAAAACACTCTGCAAATATTAGAAGTCACCATTCCAAACAACAGGCATGACATAGTATCAATCCAAGTAGTCGGTAAACCTCTAAAATGTCAAATCACTCTCGTCTATCGCCCCCTAAAAGCAAGGTTGCAGATGATATCGATCTTTACTACACCCTCGTTGATGTTGTCACAACACAACACAGTATTGTGCTTGGCGACTTCTATATCCCCGACATTGATTAGGAAACAGACGAATGCACTGCCACCGGCTAACGTCTGATTGATTTTGCAGACGATAAGTACATGACCCAAATGGTGAAGACACCTACAAGAGGTAGCAACATTCTTGATCTCCTATTTAGTGCAAGCGACTCTCATGTCACGAACGTCGAAAAAGGAGAACCACTTGGAACTAGTGACCATAACTGAGTCCGTTTTTTGATAGAGCTCGAGTTGAAAACATCAACAAACTGCGAAAAGGCCCTAACTTCAGATTAACTAATTTTGTTGGCTTAAGATAGTCAATGGCGTCAGCAAATATAACCCTCGGACAAGATGTCAATCAGTCGCTTAACTATTTCTTGACTGCACTTAACAAATATTGAACATGAGCATATCCCGGAAAAAAACAGGCGAACTGCAGTCTATCAGCCCAAGTACTGGAAAGAAGAATTGCAGTACCTTCAATCACAAAAGAAAGCAAAGCACTCGATAAAACAGAGACATCCACATGGCGACGTAGCAAAAAAATGATTACAACATTAGCAGACGAGATCTAAAGAGGGTCCTGAAACGTAAGACGAAAGATTATGAAAATGAAATTGCCGCCAATGCCAAAACTGATCCGAAATAATTTTTAAATAAATTTCGAGAAAAAAATCAAGATCTGTAATAGGTCCTCTCGAGAACGATGTTGGTGAGATGAGTGTTCTACACAATGAATACTTTTGTTCTGTATTTACATTAGAGAATCAGGATATTCTTAATCCAGAGGATATCATAGCGGCAATACAAATTGAAGTTCTCTGCACAGTGAACTTTTTCCCCGCCGAAGTTATTGAATATATAGATAAATTGCATGTCACTAAATCTCCAGGTCCAGACCAAATTCATCCCAGAATTCTAAAAGCGACTAGAAATGAAATCGCCGAACGTTTATCAAACATTTTCACCCAATTTCTCACAAATGGCACCAGCCCTCCTAAATGGAAAGAGGCCAATGTTATCCCAATTTTTAAAAAAGGGGACAAAAAGTGTCCCGGCTACTACCGTCCAATTAGTCTCACCTCAGTCATTGGCAAGTTGATGAAAAGTTTGATAACGGATAAAATTACAGGATTCTAAGAATCAAACAAATTGATTGGCGACTCCCAGTATGGCTTTAGACACAGCCGTTCCTGTTTTACAAATCTGCTACTCTTTTTCAGCAATATAATCGAAGTCCACGACACAAAATCTCCAATCGATATAATTTACCTTGACTTTCAGAAGGCCTTTGACAAAGTCCCCCACAAGCGCCTAATAAGTAAACTGCACAGCATTGGTATTCGAGGCGAGCTTAACAACTGGATAAAATGCTGGTTTACGGACAGACGGTAGCGAGTTGTACCTAAAGGAGCTTCCTCCCCCTGGGGTAACGTTACAAGCGGCGTGCCTCAAGGATCCGTGTTAGGGCCAGTTCTCTTTATAATATTCATTAACGATCTCGATAGCAACGTACTCTCAAATATTAGCAAGGTCGCAGACGATACTAAAATTGGAGGAAAAGTGCAAACTGAACAAGAGTGTCTGCAGATTCAACTAGACTTGAACAAAATTGTTGATTCACCAGAAAAGTGACAAATGAAATTTATTGTGGACAAATGCAAAGTTATGTACATAAGTCCTCATAGCCTCAAACACGAATATTCAATGTCTGGAAAGAAACTCATTACCGTCACCGAAGAGAGAGATTTAGGTGTCATCATTAGTAACGACTTAAAAAGCAGCAAGCAATGTAACGATGCTGTCGTGACAACAAAATGCTAGGTATGATATCTCATACTATCTCGTACAAAAAAACAACACTGTAAGCTCAAGTTATTTAATGTATTTGTTAAACCTCATCTCAAGTATGCGTTCAATTCTGGCCTCCATTCCTTAGAAAAGACGTTATTAAGCTAGAGAAGGTTCAACGTAGAGCTACCAAACTCATCCCCTCGCTGCGAAATAAATCATACGAAGACAGGCCACGTGAACTCAATCTTTATTCGCTAGAGAAACGTCGAGTCAGAGGCAACATGATCTAAGTGTGGAAGACTAGGAAGGGTTAGGAAAACGTCGACCGAGTGAGCCTGTTCACTCTAGATACAAATGGAGTGACTAGGAACAATGGATACAAAATCGTTGGGAAACGTTTCTCACTCGACATCACGCGCAATTTTTTCCCGTATAGAGTTGTCGAAGAATGGAACACATTTCCAGCTGAGGTAGTAAACAGCAATACAATCGAAACTTTCAAGTCGCGCCTCGATAAGTTCTACATAAATCGACGATAAATAGCTAAGCCATTCCCTTTCCTGTTGTTATTAAAAAACAGAACAGGCACACGAAGCTCTCTTAGACGTTCTACTTTAGAACTAATCCTGTTGCTATCAAAAGGCAACCTAGTTTGGGCCAATAGGCCTCTTAGACGTTCTACTTCAGAACTAACCCTCTTGCTTTCAAAAGGTAACCTAGTTTGGGCCAATAGGCCTATTGTTGTCTTCCTACACGTGTAAGCATTTGTAAACTAATCTTCTGAATGGCTTTAATTGCGGTGTCTGTCTTGTCTGGTACAAGAACAAAGAAAAGTAATGAGATTCCGCCTTCGTAATTCTGACTAAATACTTGCGGTAACTTGGGGTTTCGTTATGTCTTTTGGACGTACTGTTTCTTTAATTACAGCAAGAAATATAGCTTCTTCCTACTATAGAAGGCAATTGTATGATGGCAGATCATAGACATTTCAAAATATAATTTCAGTGAAATCCCATCGATTCCACTTGTCATGCAGATTTCCAATTGCTACATCATTTATTAATCTGTATTTAATTTGTTCGCATTTTGAATTTTCTTCATAAATGAAAATATCATTCATCATTACAAGGATAGGCAGGTGGTCTGATATATCAGATAATATGCCACAGTGGTAGTTATGAGGGTTTGTTATGAAATATTGTCTATTACGGGGGCCCATACTTATGGCTTTGTCTACTCGAGTTGGTTTTGATGCAACAGTCGCGGTAATAATTCAAGGCTGCTCATTGGACATGGAAGTGCTAAGGCATTATTGTCGCTATCGTAACTCATTATAATGTATTTTGAAATATCAACATAGAATAAAAAGATCAGCCTTTGTTAAAGAATAGATGGTGGATTGTAGGCTGTCTACGATCGTACACATATTATTCAGTCTAATTTAAATAAGTGTTATGATGTAAGGCATAGGCTACTGAGAGTACAATGGTCTACGATTTTAAAGGAATATTTATCAGGAATATACGTGCTGATTGTTCCTTCACGTCTACTATCAGATCTGATAGAGTGAAAGGAATTATAGTTTTTAAAATGAATTAAATCTTTGTAACCTCGGTTCGGCAGCTTTCTGTAGAGCTAATTACATCAAATTTACAATTTAATGATTGCAAAATTAAATACAAAAGGTCACTTAAAGGCAATAATGACCTAATGTTCTGGTGTAACAGAGAAAAATTAGTCCTGGTACTTATATAATTGAAGTCTAATCTGTTAAAAGAGTACTCATTATCTTCATCATAACATTCCCTCTTAATCTCAGTAATTGAATCAGGATAGAGCACACTCAGATGGTTGGTATCAGGGTCAATAAAGACCAATAAATCAGAGTCCAATCTTATTGAGGCTCTTAGTTTTTAAGGAAGGAAGAGTTAAAAGATACAAAAAAGTTAACCCAGAAGCTTCATAAATTAATAATGATCCACTTAGTTATAGAACCAAAGTGGATTCTTCTTCACGCCATGGGAATGACCAGAAATAAAATCTGGCACATGTGATTTATTCCATCAATGCCTGTTAGGTATTCCACATGAAGGAAAGAAAACAAATAAAATGCATAGCTGGCCAACACAAGGAACGGCGCTTCTTATTATGGTTATTTGAATACAATTGAATTATTATTGATGAGGGTTTATTTTTTATTTTTGGAAGAATAAAAACGGAATGAACTCGTTAGGGTGTTTCAGCAACGGTGATAAGAGAAGCAACCATTGATTAATAGTGTTTCGCTAGTATTGATAACCATTGATTAATAGTGTTTCGCTGGTATTGATAACGAATCTAAGTCCCTCTTGATGTTATTTAACATATATCTGTTTAAGTCATTCAACACAACCAAAAAATAGTGTAACATATACGGTATAAGTAATTTTGTTTAGCAGGTCAAATGGAGCCTGAAACGTGCTTGGTGAATTGAGTATTAGCAGCTTTTCGTGTCCTGCCTTGCATAAACAACGAAAAATAATCCTTAGTAATCCAAGGTCTAGTTATGTCTGTTGAAGATACTGTTTCAGTTTTAACGGGAACACTTTCTCACGGGAACACTTTTCCACGGGAACACTTTCCCACGGGAACACTTTCCCACGGGAACACTTTCCCACGGGAACATTTTCCCATAGGAACACTTGCCCACGGGAAGACCAAGAAATGACAATCTGTCAATCATTTTTTTTAACCCACCGATTAGGATTGTGTGGAGCCTAATCGTTCAATGGTTTAGTGTTTCAAAATGTGATAGAATAGAATAATTGTGCATCTGATTGAGCCACACAAGACCTCAGTACACTTCTTGTTGCCGAACTGACGTAATATAATTCTTCCTGAGGTAAATATTAAATTCGTCTGTTTATAATCATTCAAAAGACTCGTAAAACGACCATTCCTGTAGCGTAATTCTGTTTCATTGGGAATATGGCACAGTGAAGAGGCTCGTCTTTTCTGGCCCATGAAACGTGCGTTGAGATCATCTCGCCATTGGTAATTTATTTGTACATCAACTCTCCTTTTCTTTTGAACTGCTTGAGTGTTTTCTATTCGCCAAGAGCACAATGACTAAGATTTGTGTTGTAGAAGACAGGATAATTTAGGTTAGTTTGGTCTCATTACGCTGTTACATGTTATGTAGTCCTGTGCAGCATCATCATTAGCAGTGCTCCTAGTATTATCGGTAGCAGTACTGTTAAACGTAATGCTGT
>SDVV010030079.1:0-11722 GCA_016164225.1 Gammarus roeselii | reverse complement strand
ATACATATATAGATTACCATGATTAAAAAGGGCAATATTCGTGCAAGATTGTCAAAACCAAACACAAAAGACATCATTTATGCTAATTTGATAGGCACAATAACTTAGCGTAAACACATATGAACACACGCCTCGACAAGAAATAACTGCCATTGATTAACATTTGTTGACTGATTTGTCAGGTTAATAACGCAAAATACACTATTCCAGCCTCTGTTTAATTAAAATGCACACGATCAAGGGTAAGCAAACTTTAAAATATATACGTGGTATTTAATAACCTATTTCATTGAATTATCCGGGTAAAAAAGTGGACCAAACAATGTTTTTTTGTTGCTGTTCATTGGAAATCCTATCAAGATTCATTTCCGGGTAACTAGTACAAAAATAACAACAAACCAAGCTATTTTATGCAGAATAGAGTTAACTAGTGCAACGAGCAAAAAAAAATCAGTGACTAGAATAGATCAGGCGATCTATTTGGAATGTTCAGTTAGACCTGTTTCGATTCATGAATTGTTAGAAATAGTTTATGCCAGCGCTGACCAAACAATAAAACAATTAGATCACTGTTAGACAAAAACAAAACTCGGACAATGCGTCTCGAATATAAGATCCTAGATAACTCTTTAATTCACAAGGGATGCTGGTAGCACGTCTTTTGATCGACGTCAGCATGTATGGGGTGGATGAATTTATCTTGAACGTATATTCTATATTGAATGGGAATGCATTAATAAAATTCGAAAATTAACAATAATATAATAAGACACCTCGAGTCAATGTGTAGAAGCAACTGCTAACGCTTCTTCCCTTCTACTTTATAACAGAGCATACCCTACGCCTTGCTTCAGTAACGGGTGCTTGACCACCAAGCGCTGGCGACCAAATTCGGTCACCATACGAGGCTGCTGATGAGCTTCCCTGAAATTGGTGATCGAAGTGCGCAGCTGATGCGCCTTGTTGAGCTTGGCACGGAAGCAAATAGCAGTGCTATAAATTAGACATCACAATCTCAGCCGGTTTGGATTTAGCAAATGCTCGAAATTAGCGGTAAAATTGTTGAGAGCTTCAACGGTTTTCAAATATCCACCGTAAGAATTACAGTAAATGACTGTAGGCAATTCACTCACTGATATGTATATCAGGCAATCGACATAGGAGCGTTCGTAACTGCGCTTTAGTTAACAGTGTTCTTATCTCCGCAGTTAGACGGATTTAAGTGCACATTTGTTATCGGCGTTGGGGCAATGTTTTGATAAACAATCTGTTTACAACTATAAGTGAAATATCAATTGAATTTGACACTCCCTTTATGGTAAAGTTTTTGGGCCAAATTCCTGATTCGTAGTCTATAAATGCACATCATTGATTAATACATCATTTCATTACTGATGATTGTTCCATATCTATCTGATGGGCGGAACAGCGAATTCCTTCATCTATGGTAATGAATCTCATACAACGAAATGATTCGAAATAAAGTAAGAATGTAAAATACTAACCTGATATTTGGTAATTCTCAAATAAAGATGTTCCATTTTATTAAAACTCATAAAGATCATTTATGGTTTCGGAGTTTTTACAAATAAACATTCAATAGAATATGACCTAATGGCGTTCCACGTGCTATTTTAACCTGTCAAAGAATCAATCAGTCACAAAATTAAATGACCGGCCTGAAATTAGATGGAAAAATATCAAAAGGACGGAGACCGAATATTCTTCCAAATCATATTTTACATATATATTGTAGGCAAGAAAGAACTGTACTGCAAATTTCTCATACAAACCAAATAAAAATGACGTTTAATCCCCTCAACACAGATAAAGAAGAAGAAACATCCGGTGATCGAGATGAATCCGTAGTGCCTCCTCTTCTCCGCCACTAACCGGAGTAGACCTGAATGGATCTCGCCTAAAGAAAATCGCATACGCATTCTGGAGCTAGAAGAAGTTTTGCTAGTAACGTGATGGATATGTTATACCATATCTTCAAAGTTAAGTGTGTACGCACCTCTTTGATAAGACGGGAGTCATTTTAGGTCGCACCCCAATTAGGTGATACACGTCTTTTCCCCTTTACTTGAGATATTTGCTTAGAAATTCAATTCCGTTTAGATTTGCCAAAGTCTAGATATTACAGCTGAGTAGGTGAATCTTTGTTTATATCTCCGGCGCCTTTGCCACTAGGTATGTTGTGACCACATCCGTTACAGTGGGAGAATGAATTAAGAATATTCCATTAAATCATAGTAAAAATGCTTCTAGTGGTTTATGTCACATTCAGGCTTCGTTTTTTTTGTACGAGCATTCAATGGAAAAAAGAATTACATTATTCCGTCAAATGGACAAAAGCGTATCAAATTTCAACAATAACTAGATTTTTCACGAAACCTTTTGACGAGGTGAGGTAAAGTATGCCTCTACAGCATGCTACTCAGTTCACATAGACAATGAATTAGCGGTCCTTTTTTTAAGTCAAATTCAAATGCAGCATCCTATGTATTGGGAACCCCAACATCGGGGTTAGATTTGACTCTTCCACATTCTGCAGAATGAAGAACGTAAATGTTCGAATTGGGTTGAACATGTTAATAATACACCGACGACAACACTCCAATTGACGGGTTTTGTGGGAAACTTTCGCCGTTGATCTTCATCATGCTTCGTCATCAGTGCGGTCAGCGGTCGAGAGTTGGGCTTTATTGAGTTCTGTTCAGGACTGCTCCAAATTTGACCGAACCATAATACGAATCGAGGAACTTTAATTCGCGATGTCAGTTGTTTAAACTTTTCCAATTTTCATCGAGAGTTCTGTAATTATTCCAAAGTTTATCATGTAGCCTCCATAATTCGCAGAAACCCAACATGAAATGACCTTGAGCTGAATTAGGAGGGAAAGACGATTGAGGCAAACTTATGTGGCAAGCTCTAGCTGATATTACTCTAAGGATTCTTCTCCAAACCCGGAAATTGTTCGTCGTTCAATAATGTTACTGTGTTGGGGGGTTTGGAAATTGACACCAGCGTTTTGAAGTTCGTTATGTAATGGCCCCAATCTTTTCTTATCCAATTGTTGAGTCCCCTTGGGCTCTCTGTTGTACGGAAATTGTTCATATTCATCTATGAAGTAATATTGTCAGTAAATCAAATAACTAACCGACGTCATCTTTTTAATCCTCATGATACAATGGTTACAGACTCCTCCTCCTGGTACAATGGTTACAGATTCATCCTCCTGGAACAATGGTTACAGATTCATCCTCCTGGAACAATGGTTACAGATTCATCCTCCTGGAACAATGGTTACAGATTCATCCTCGTGGTACAATGGTTACAGATTCATCCTCTTGGTACAATGGTTAGAGATTCATCCTCCTGGTACAATTGCTACATATTCATCCTCCTGGTACAATGGTTACAGATTCATCCTTCTGGTACAATGGTTACAGATTCAGCCTCCTGGTACAATGGTTACAGATGCATCATATTGGTACTAGGTTTACAGATTCATCATCCTGGTACAATAGTTACAGATTAATCCTCCTGGAAAATGGTTACAGATTCATCCTCCTGGAACAATGGTTACAGATTCATCCTCCTGGAGCAATGGTTACAGATTCATCCTCTTGGTACAATGGTTACAGATTCATCCTCCTGGTACAATAGTTACAGCTTCATCACCCTGGTACAATGGTTACAGATTCCTCCTCCTGGTACAATGGTTACAAATTCATCCTCCTGGTACAATGGTTACAGATTCAATTTCCTTGTACTATGGTTACAGAATGTCGAAACGACGAACACTCATCCTTACGTGTCTGATTACATTGAATTGCAGTTCAGGGAGGGAATCTTCATCAACAAGAACCCTCATATTAATGGCATCATTTGTACCTTATTCCTTACATCACCCTGTATATCGCTTATTTGTCGTCACTATTTCTCAATGATTTTGTCAGCATACTCTGAGTCGAAGACACCATCACTCTCCGTCATTGTTAAAGGTTGTCTTTGATCACTGCATTAGTGTCAGCACTACTCGTCAATCACTGATGGTGAAATCCTACCCTTGCATATCCTCTGTTTCACCCCTCAGCTTTTCGAGGGAACTCTGCTTCTTCGTGTCACCTCGGTAACTTATTTCACCCTTGCCACAAATCACTTCCTCCAACCTGGCTTGCAAGTTATTGTAGTCGAAAACAAATTCGCCGTTTGAACCTGCGGAACCTTTGGCGTTACACTTTGCCACCGCCCACATGGACCTGAATGGCGTCCATCGATATTGGCGTGAGTGACTGTGTTTGCCCTCCCTCTGTTGGAGGTTCCGAAGTTCCCTACTAGGCTGAAAATGTCGGGCACTGCAGATAGTTTCGACACGCTTGGAAAATTAGGCCTTCTTCATAAGGGTCGTCAATGAGGATTTTTATTCCCGTGTTGGGCGGGAAGTTTTCAGGTGGCTATTAAACAGAGATATTAACAAGTTGATTTTGGTAATGTTTTGCAAGATACAGCGTCTTGGTGCATGTTTCCATCCCTTCGTACGATTTCAGCAAGAAAGTTTGTGTTGCATTTAGTTTTCATCAATTGTAACGTTCTACGAAACCGACACCTGATGAAATTTTTATCTTTCATTATTGGAATTGTTTGAGGAAGAGTGGACTTCAGATGCATAAAAAAAAAAATTTCGAAATTTGACCTCATCTCTATTGCGTAGATACGAGTGCTCCGGATGCAGCTCGCAGCGGCATGTCGAACTCTTGTCTTGATAATTATTTGAGAGGGCTGAGGCCGGTGCTATGAGCGGGTCATGGCTGGTTCGTTCGGTGGGTGATAACTTGATTCGGAAGTTTCTCCGATAATTATTCGACACACTCGTTGGAACAGTGAGCAGGAGTACCATCCTGTTGATAATAGAATTCCACCACTTGTTTTATTTGCATGACGAATATTATGACGGTCTTGGGAGTATCAGACGTCACGGACTACACGATTACAGTGTAATCTGGAGGATTAAGTTGTATATTTGCTTCATTTGACTGCTCCACCAGCGCTGATCTCGCAAGAAAGGGATTGAGACAGGGACCGCGCGACAAGGGCAAGCATTGCCCCGTCTGTCGTTTAGGCACTCCATCTACAAGTACAGCAGAACCGGATATAGACAGTGCGAGGGATAGCGATGAAATTTTGACTGAAGCAAAGGCAAGAGTTTTGCGGGAAGAAAAATGTTCAGGTGAGGTTGATCTAATCATAATGACCACGCATACATCATGAAGAATAAATGGCATTTATGTTCGTCACATAAAGTCTCAAAAAACATATAATGAATTTTTGTTTAGTTGCCGTCGATATGGAATCGCAATTTATCAAAAAACAGGTAATCATTTTCATATTCACCATCTTTTTTTTATGGGGGGGGGAGAATTCCATCATATGCGCATCAAAAGCCTGCCAACGTTCATCTAGTGTGGCCCAAGCTATCTCGTGAGTAGCCGAGGCTCCCAAGCTGAACAGCGTAGCGGCCGCAAGTTCTAGATTAAGGAAAGCGTTGAGATCATGGTTCTAGTTGATAAAATTACTCCTAAAAGCACAAAAAAATTATAATCCACGTTTGAAAGAAGAATGGCCATAGTTACTAAGTTTTTAATATCAGATTTTGAATTTTTCAATGCTGTGACAAATTCTTAACAGCATGCTGAATGGGTGAACCATAACTAAACTAGAATACGCCTTGATGACTCCAGTATGATTTTTAAAATCCCCGTTATTGGGGAGTTTTAAGGTATCAAAAATCGTGGTACAACTAATTCCGATTATTGTATATAAATCATAAATTTCCATAATATTTTATCTAAATCAATGTCCATGAACTCATCGTCCCGGCACATTCCACAAACCCAATTTTTGAACGTGAAATTCAAGATCCTTCAATATCATGAATATCTATAATCGATTAATTCATTGAATGTTGTTCAGACACGTTTGATCCACGAACAGAAAGTGTGGTAAACAAGAAATTCGGCAATCTGCATGAACGAAGCTAATAACAGTTTACAATCACTTATACGAGTCACTCAAACGAAGGTTAGAGCCTTCAAACACAGGAGTCCGGGATTTTAAAGCTGACCAAAAATGTCAGGTCGTACAATAAGAACAATCGAACGATCATGGGGCCTACAGTGAGATTCATCCATTATTTGCATATTTTGTTAAGGCCTAGACTGAACGACAATAGTGAACAATTACGGGGCATGACGGAGCAAATACATTAATAAGTTACAATGTAATTATTGAGAATCGTGTTACTGGTGTAACATCTTCATTACTTGGAACTCGTGTTACTGGTGTTCTTTTCTAAGGCAATTTGAATTAGTCTTGGGATTGTCATTCATTAAATTATCTTTCAAGTATCTCTGTTACCAGTTTGCATCAAAGATTCAACAAATTCCATCCACTGAGTCGCCTTAGGCTCGCATATGCTTGTAAAAGTTTCCTTTTCCGTAACCGAAATCTCCGGTCACTCCTCCATTGTCAGAAAATAAACCAACCTGGCGGTCGTAAACGAAGACTGTGTCGTAAACTAATGATGGTACGCCTTGCGTACCCTGCTGGAGGAAAGCTCGCCTGAGAGTGTAAAGGTTGTCCTTCTTTATTATGCCCTGGCGAGCACAAGAGGAAGAGGCCCGACGACGACCCTCAGGCCTTCACGAACTGATTTGATGTGAATTGAAAAGATCCGTACCTACGATCTCGGCGACAAAATACGGAATGGGAAAAATGATTAAGAACTCAGAAAATAATTACGCCAGGGAAAAAAATCCTGTTAAGACCGATTAACATATTTTTTGTTATTCGATGCAATTTGTAAGACTTCGCATACAGAATGAGGACATAGATAAACAGTTAACAGTCTCTGGAATTGCACGTGTTTGACATCTGGCATAAGTTCCTTAATTGGCTTCAATCAGATGATAATATTTTCAAAGTTGCTTGTACTTATTTAAACAATATGCTCCTGAATCAATTGTCTCTCAAACCCCAACAACGACTTATCTGTTTATGCCTCAATTATTTCACACCAAACGGCGTGAAAGATCCTAAACTGCCTCGCGTACCCAACAACGGCCTACCTATTTTATCCCAATTTCTTCACACCAAACGGCATGAGAGATCCTCAACTGCATCATCATTCCAGGGTCAGGAAGAGTCCGCAAAAATCGTAGGAAAAGGGAAGAACATTAACGAACTTAAATGTATTTGAATCAATTTATGTTGATAGATCATAAATATATTTCATTAAATTTGTTCACTTATTTTTTACAGTCCCGATCTGTGAAATATTTTCTGTTTTAATTTGGGGATGACGGAATGAGTACAATGCGCTATAATATACATTGTTACGGGTCATCACTAGAGCAATGTTATCCTGTCAGTGCTGTAAATTATTTTCATGAAACATTATTTCCCCTCTCATTGTCATGTTTCAGCAGCCTCCCAACATATCACATCGGACCTCCCAACATATCACATCACATGTAATCCATATCCCATTTTAGGATTACGGCAAACTGCCTCTTAGTTTCAAGACTGATAGATTGGGTGGTGGATGAGGAAATGTGTTAAAATGGCGGGAGAAGGGTGTATGGGGATTAAAGGGGTTAAATGGAAGAAGCAATAGCGGATTAGGATCAAAATTTTACAAGAGGAGGGCGAAGGGCGGATGAGGAGAAAATGTGATAAATGGAAGGAGAAACGGTGGATTAGGATTATATGTTTACAAATGGAGAAAGAAAGAACGGAGGACAATTTAAGGTTTTAAACGTCGGGATTATGGGTAAATTGGGATTAAGAATTCCCAAATGGGGGCGAATGGGCGGATGAGGATTAAATGTGTTAAATGAAGAGAGAGAGGGTGGACTACGATCAGCAGTGTTCAAATAGAGCTAGAAATGACGGGTTTTAGGTGTTCAAATGGAGGGAGGACGATATGCTGGATTGTCCTACCGAACGGGCGAGTGTCGTAGTAGGACATGGACATCTTTATCGAAACATTGTAAGTTCGTATGTTTGGTAGATGTCCTAACGATCAAAGACATATGTCGTAATAAACTGTACACGCTCTTATCAAATCAACCGGTCAATATTATTCCCGTGAGTTGAAGTGCTGTTTCCATTGTTCAAACTACTGGTCAGCTGATTCGTTGCAGGCTTGATGCCATTAGCCAATTACAGAGCGGAGACTATCTTGCCAGAGGCTGAGAGTCGGCGACAGTTCAGTGAAATATAAGTCCAAGAACAATCGATGTTTCTGTCTGCTTGTTATGAAAAAGTAAACAAGTTCAGAATTCTGTTCTTGGAACAATAAACCTCGTAATCTGCATATGACGTCATTTGTAATACACAATCTCGACAGGACAACGAAATTAAATCCTACGAGCGAGTTCAATCATAGGCAAAAGTCGACAGGACTAATCAAATTGCATGCTTTTTCGACAGCATTTGGATTGTTTAAAGAACTCACACAGCAATCTGCTATCAACTTTTTGTCCCGGCCGATACCTGCAGCAAGTTCGCGAGCAAAGCTCTACTGGCCACAGCCACTTGTTGCGCTCAAGCCGAACTGAGGACGATATGAGGAAGTGCGTTGTGTTGTAGTGTAAGCACAGCCGGGCTAACTATGATATTGGCGACGAGCAGGATATGATGTGCAGGCGACATCGGCTGCATTGTATTCACGGCTATACCACTAATCATAGTACACTTGGCATGACAGTGGTGCAAGCAAAATAAGGTCCGTTACGACATTAGTGATCTCACGCCGATGGTGTGTACGTCCATCAGACATTGATACATATGATATTTATGATCTGAAGCTGATACTGATTCAAAAAAGTCACTCATTATTATATTGTTTGTGCTTGGAAGGGAGAGTAAGAAATGTTTATGAATAGTTGAAACAAGAGAAATTAAGGGTTTTAGGTAGAGATTCCGGAAATATTTATTGGAGTTTTGGAAACTGTCTTCAGAACTCGAAAACTTCGATGATATGCTGTTGATATGATGTTTCATTGTTAAACTTTGATCAAAATCTGCGGCAAGAAGTTTGTTGTCGTCTAGCTCACTAAATGTGTTATCACCACTTCGATTTATAGACAAGCAAATTTAACGTCTCAACGAGAATTACGGGTTTGGTATCCCGCAGTTATTTCGTTATATTGTTGGGTGGAGTGCAAGTGAAGGAACAAAGACGTTGCGTGTACAATATTGGTATCGAAGACGAAAAATTTATGAGGCCCTAGAAGCGAACCTTGCAGAACACCATGAGTTACATTGAATAAACTAATATATTCAATGTATTCCATAAGCATGCAAACGCGAGCTTGGCGCGTGACATTTCTCGGACTCCATGAAATATTATTCAATTTATTTCAACCACGCTCCAACTCTACTCGTATTCCTCACAACTGCATGTTTGAAGGGACGCACAGGCTATCAATGATGCAATGCTTGTTTGAAAAATTGCTCAACATAAAACAGCAATTCATAATTATGTTTCAGACCTGTTGTCAAGGTGTCATGGGCTTTATGCCATCATGAAAAGCCAATACTTCCCTGGATGTGAGAGAATGGGATATTGTCATAGCAACACAATGGTGTGTCACATCTGCTTACAACGCTCATAAATGTATATAAAAAATACCAACGTCCTATGAATTAGTGTAACAACGATGTTTTATGACTCCATTATGCCCGAACTGAGCAGATACGAATAAATTGAAAAACAAAATATCCGCTACAGTGCAAAATTTATACTGCAAGCGCTAATGTGATTCCAAACATGTTATCTACCACAATGTTAACGATGTTATTTACCACAGTGTTAACAATGTTATTTATCACAGTGTTAACAATGTTTTTTACCACAGTGTTAACAATGTTATTTACCACAGTTGTAACAATGTTATTTGCCATAATATTGGCAATATTATTTAACACAGTGTTAACAATGTTATTAATCACAGTGTTAACGATGTTATTTACCACATTGTTAAAAATGTTATTTACCACAGTGTTAGCAATGTTATTTAACACGGTGTTAACAATGTTATTTACCACAGTGTTAACAATGGTACTTACCACAGTGTTAACAATGGTATTTAACACAGTGTTAACGATGTTATTTACCACAGTGTGAAAATGTTATTTACCACTGTGTTAACATTGTTATTTACCACAGTGTTAACAATGTTACCTACCCCAGTGTTAACAATGTTATTTACCACAGTGGTAACGGTGTTATTTACCACAGTGTTAAGAATGTTATTCACCACAGTGTTAACAAAGTTATTTACCACAGTGTTATCAATGTTACTTAAAGCAGTGTTTAGAAAGTTATTTACCACAGTGTTAAAGATGTTATTTACCACGGTGTTAACAATGTTATTTACAATAGAGTTAACAATGTTTTTTACCACAGTGTTAACAATGTTATTTACCACAGTGTTAACGATGTTATTTAGCACAGTTTTAACGATGTTATTTATCACAGTGTTAACAATGTTATTTACCACATTGTTAACAGTGTTATTCATCATAGTGTTAACAATGTTATTTACCACAGTGTTAACGATGTTATTTACCACAGTGTTACCATTGTTATTTACCACAGTGTTAACGATGTTATTTACCACAGTGTTAACAATGTTATTTTCCACAGTGGTAACAATGTTATATACCATAGTGTTGGCAACGTGACAATACTCTTTTTACAGCTGGGCAGTGCAGAATACAAATGCAGCAAACCCCGCAAAATGTTGTTAAGCAGAGAAGATCTCGTTACACAAAATATTTTGCAGCCATAGGGACGTATATCTTCCAAAAGAGCAAAAGAGAGCAATTTATAAAGTTCCACTGATGTCCAAAACGAAGTGTTATGTGCCCTAAACATACCAACTAGTGCATTACATAAACCTTTTAATTTCATCATGGCAGCCTCACTTATGCGAACAACAGAGTGTTTTGTACATCAGCCGAAACATTTTTGGTCAGGTTTTTGCATACTTAAATTTAAATTGTTATAAAGGGCAGCCTAACGATAATAAAAATGAGTGTTTTGAACGTCAGCCTATCAATACAAGTAACAAAAAATTGCTATTTATGGCATCGTTTCTATTACGAACATCAGCGAGGATGTGCACCAACTGTACCGGAATTTTCACTGGTCCCTTTACCACGTTTTACTGCACATGTTAGTATAATCTCATAAAATTTCCTAGCCCATCATAGAATTGTCGTGTAGTATTTTTTTCGAAAAAGTATTGAACCAGGCTTTAGATTTCTGACCGAAGGTGATCAATTATAAGGAAATCTAGTTTAAACCTTTCTCAGTACCGTGTTTTTATTGGAATAGGTTGTTTTTGCTTGGTCTTAAAGAATCCGAGTCTCTCGTAGATGGTAAATTCCTCTGCTAAATTACGCCGCCTCCTTTGCGATGACCGACAATTTGAGTCGCTGCTGCCGTTGCACTGTAGGCACATGTAATTCTAATAGTTGCGGCTGTTACAGAGCTAGAGCCACTGGCGGCGTTCGTTTCTGCTCCTCGATCTGTGCAAGTCAACCTGGCCGAGCATGCCATAACCAGCCAGACCAGCTATACGCTGCTGAACCGGAGAGTCACGAGGTCGCCAGTGGGGGAACTGCAGTCTCTCCTGTGCGCTCT
>SDVV010030078.1:0-11722 GCA_016164225.1 Gammarus roeselii | reverse complement strand
GACATGGCGTCATCATCAATCACTCCAGCATGCCGCTCTATCCCAAAGGACATGGCGTCATCATCAATCACTCCAGCATGCCGCTCTATCCCACGGAATATGGCGTCATCATCAATAACTCCAGCATGCCGCTCTATCCCAAAGGACATGGCGTCATCATCAATCACTCCAGCATGCTGCTCTATCCCAAAGGACATGGCGTCATCATCAATAACTCCAGCATGCTGCTTTATCCCACGGGACATGGCGTCATCATCAATCACTCCAGCATGCCGCTCTATCCCAAAGGACATGGCGTCATCATCAATCACTCCAGCATGCCGCTCTATCCCACGGAATATGGCGTCATCATCAATAACTCCAGCATGCCGCTCTATCCCAAAGGACATGGCGTCATCATCAATCACTCCAGCATGCTGCTCTATCCCAAAGGACATGGCGTCATCATCAATAACTCCAGCATGCTGCTTTATCCCACGGGACATGGCGTCATCATCAATCACTCCAGCATGCCGCTCTATCCCAAAGGACATGGCGTCATCATCAATCACTCCAGCATGCCGCTCTATCCCACGGAATATGGCGTCATCATCAATAACTCCAGCATGCCGCTCTATCCCAAAGGACATGGCGTCATCATCAATCACTCCAGCATGCTGCTCTATCCCAAAGGACATGGCGTCATCATCAATAACTCCAGCATGCTGCTTTATCCCACGGGACATGGCGTCATCATCAATCACTCCAGCATGCCGCTCTATCCCAAAGGACATGGCGTCATCATCAATCACTCCAGCATGCCGCTCTATCCCACGGAACATGGCGTAATCAAAAGACATGGTGTCATCCCAAAGGACATGGCGTCATCATCAATCACTCCAGCATGCTGCTTTATCCCACGGGACATGGCGTAATCAAAAGACATGGCGTCATCCCAAAGGACATAGCGTCATCATCAATAACTCCAGCGTGCCGCTCTATCCCACGGGACATGACGTCATCATCAATAACTCCAGCATGCCGCTCTCTCCCACGGGACATGACGTCATCATCAATCACTCCAGCATGCCGCTCTATCCCAAAGGACATAGCGTCATCATCAATCACTCTAGCATGCCGCTCTATCCCAAAGGACATAGCGTCATCATCAATCACTCCAGCATGCCGCTCTATCCCAAAAGACATGGCGTCATCATCGTTAACAGATCTTTCTGTGTACATTAAAAAATAACCTAAATATCGGGGAAAGTTCAATGGAAATTAATGAAATGCCACTATTTCAAACTCGTCGGACATGATTGCTTTTTATTCCTTTGGTGTAAAATGTTACTCAATCATACTGCTCATAATGTTCATTTTCTATTTTAACAGCTTACACTCTTAGTATCTCAATTGAATTTCGGTTATTTACTTAATAAGTTTTCAGCTATTTACTTGCTCTATGAGTTTTTTAGGTCTCGTCTAGGGAGTCACTCGAGAGTTCCCTGATGGCCAGCATGGCCCTACACGCCACGCGCATTGCGTTATGCGCAGGTCGCAGTCACGTGGCTGTCAGGCGCATGTGGCTGACCCCTGTGCACGCCTCTCGCCTCAATTACACGTTGAGCAACATTCGCCGGTCACTACACAGTGGAACTACGCTACCTCTAGATACCGTCTCTTCCTATTCACCTCAACGGTCAACATCGACAAATGCACCCTCCCCTCATGGCCTAGGCCACAAAGGGCGCAGTTTGAGTTCCTTAGCCTACAATAAGGTGTCTATTGCTCAACAAATTGCTGAGTATCTAGAAATGGAGGACATTGTTGGTCCCAATAGTAACAATAATTCGGTAAGATTTGTATCTGAGGAGCATTCAGAAGTGGAGCGTCTGTTTTCCCGATATCTCATCACCATCGCCACAGAACCTTTAATAAATCCTCAAAACATTGTGGATATTTTTGATCTGTATGCGAGAACAGGCAGGCCTTTGCTACAAGACTTGAACGCCTATCCCGACGAGTTCCGTGGGCTTGCTCCTGTTGCAGAGCAAAGCTTACCAAGCATGTCGTACGGAGACCTTCAGAATCTTGCAAGGAGTCTGAGCTTCCTGCGGAGCCAGGACCTTAAGATCGTGAGTCGCCTCATCAAAGCTTTGTGTCACGAATGCTCCTCCAGGTTGAAGAACATCCCCGTTTGTGAAGGCATCAAGTACTTCGAAATCGTGCATCACTTCCACGGTGTGCAACAACCTTTCTATGCAATTTTTTCTGAATACTTCTCTGCGCATATCAACGAAGCTTCTGAGTTGGAGTTGGTTAAGCTTATGCACTGCCTCACTCGCAAACAGAAGACTGCCGATGCTGATTTTGTCCAGAGAGCGCTGAACCGACTCGAGGAGTCTTTAACCTCTGCATCTTTTGTGACTCTGGGCATTGTGGCGGAGAGTGTGGCCAAAAGCGGTCTTGAGTTGAACAGCGAGCTCCCTCTTCTGCATCAGCTTGTTCCACCGCTATACGGCCGGATAAATGAAGATAAAAAGTGGACGGACTTAGAGGTATATGCAGTGCATTCAATCGTCAATTTGTTTAGGCTTGCCAGGTTTAATGACGAAGGAGTAACGTCTGTCATTGAGCATTTCTTATTGTCGTGTGAAAACTCCTGCTTGGACGCGCAAAACATCCCTGGATTCTTAGCCTTCCTTGCAAGCCGGTCCTATCATGGTGATGTGTTTGCCAGGCTTGAAAACTTGATTTTGCTGGTTCTCAAAAGCAGCAACTCGAAACCTCCCAAACTACAGGACTTTGCTCGCATACTCTGGGCGTTCAGTTCGACCAATCACAAGTGTTCGGATGAGTTCGTTAGCCTAGTCTTCGCCAACCTGCACTCATTGTGTGCCTTCGAATACACCAACAACAACTTCCTGAAGTTCGTCGATGCTCTGCAATCGTTGGCTATGATGGGACACATCGACCGCCAAATAACACTTCGAGCCTTTGAACCTTTGAAGGGCAGAGCGAGGGGCTATCATGGTGAGTAATCAGCGAGCCTTTGAACCTTTGAAGGGCAGAGTGAAGGGGTATCATGGTAAGTAATCATCGAGCCTTTAAACCTTTGAAGGGCAGAGTGAAGGGGTATCATGGTAAGTAATCATCGAGCCTTTGAACCTTTGAAGGGCAGAGCGAGGGGCTATCATGGTGAGTAACCATCAAGCCCATGAAGGGCAGAGCGAGGGGCTATCATGGTGAGTAATCATCAAGCCTCTGAAGGGCAGAGCGAGGGGCTATTATGGTGAGTAATCATCGAGCCTTTGAAGGGCAAAACGAGGGGCTATCATGGTGAGTAATCATCGAACCTTTGAAGGGCAGAGCGCGGGGCTATCATTGTGAGTAATCATCGAGCCTACTATTCCTTTGAAGGGCAGAGCGAGGGGCTATCATGGTAAGTAATCATTGAACCTTTGAAGGGCAGAGCGAGGGGCTATCATGGTGAGTAATCATCGAGCCTTTAAACCTTTGAAGGGCAGAGCGAGGGGCTATCATGGTAAGTAATCATCGAGCCTTCGAACGTTTGAAGAGCAGAGCGAGGGGCTATCATGGTGAGTAATCATCGAGCCCTAGGTGGACTATGCGGTGTGTTAGTTAGTCTAGTCCAACCTACGGTGGGAGAATTTGCACTCACCCGGGCGCCTAATAAATATCCGATCACAGCTAGGCGTTTTGATTGCTAAAAGGTGAATCAATGTTGCTGTTGATCTTAGAGAGTGAAAGTCTTGAATGGCACTGTGCGTGGAGGGGACGAGGCGAGTCGAGGCAGGTTGAGGCGAGTCGAGGCAGGTTGAGGCGAGTGGAGACGAGGCGATGAGTCGAGACGAACCGAGGCTGGTTGAGGCTAGGTGACCCGGGAGTGGGGGGTACTCGCAAAACTCGAGGGACCCGATGTTTCGGGAACCCGGGGGACTTGGAAGACCAGGACGATTTGGGGAGACCCACTTGGACCCTTCCGGGGCCCTATGAGACCCTATGGGACCCTCATAAGAAACTTTGGGACCTACTTGAGGCCCCTCTGAACCCTGGGACTCCTGCTTCCCTCTCCTCACGCTGTAAAACCCATACACAGAAAAATGTATATATGTGAAATGCTTGAGTAGAAAAATTAATTATTACAGTCCGCGGATTACCGGAACAGAGGGCGAGGGTTGCGTCGAGGCTGGTCGAGGTGCGTCGAGATCAGTCGAAACATGTTGAGGCGAGTCGAATTGGTCGCGACTAGCCGAGACTGGCCGAAATGATTCGAGACAAGTCGAGATGAGCTGAGACTAGGGGACCCGGGGAGCTCGGGGGACTTGGGTTACCCTCTGGGAGTCGTCGTGCTCTTTGGGGACCCGAGACACCTCTGCCACCCCACTCCCACCCTAAAATACTTGAGTGGAAGATTTTGTTATTACAGTCCACACGGTCACTACCGCAGAGGGGGCGATCCGCGTCGAGGCTGGTCGAGGTGCGTCGAGATCAGTCGAAACATGTTGAGGCGAGTCGAGTTGGTCGCGACAAGCCGAAACTGGCCGAAATTATTCGAGACAAGCCGAGATGAACTGAGACGAGGGGACTCTGGGAGCTCGGGAAGACCCGGGGGACTTGGGTTACCCTCCGGGATTCGTCGGGCCTTTTGCGACCCAAGAGACCTGCCCCCCCACCCTATCCCCTTGAATAATCAGCGCGAAATTAATAATCTGAATGGTTTTTCTGCCCATGACTAACCTGCTTTTTCTTGTTCACGAACCACAATATTATAATGCTGGTGTATTTGTGCGGAAGTTCCTGTTTGTGAGTTTGTGAATGGGTATTTTTTCTTCAATCTGTGCTTGCTCGCGCGTGCACGGACCATGTGCAGTTTCTGGGGTTCACCTGGACAGCGCAGCTATAAAACCTTGTGACGCGTTGCGGTTGGAGTCTACCTAATCCGTGAAGCCATAGACCTTGTACCAATTTCGACGATGCTGTCTGTGCGCACTGTCGCGCGTGTATGTTAGTCTTGGAGTTCTGAGTGGTTGGAGGCGGAGATTCGTTTTGTCTGAGTCTTAAGCTTGCCTGAATATATAAATTGTACTAAAAATAAAATTGACCGCGTAGCTGTAAGCATTGCGTTGAGTTGCTGTCGGAGCTGACTTTGTCCGTGTAGCCGTGAACCTTGTACCAATTTCGACGATACTATCTGTGCGCACCGGCGTGTGGACATATTACTAATGAGGTTCTGAAGAGTTGGAGGCGAGGATTCGTTTTGTTTTATCTGTGTCATAATCTTACCTGAGTTAATCTATTGTACTAATACAACTAGACCGCGTAGCTGTAAATATTGTGTTGCGTTGCTGACGGAGCTGACTTTGTACGAGTAGCCGTAAACCTTGTACCAATTTCGACGATACTATCCGTGCGCACTGGCGTAAGGACATATTACTGATGAGGTTGTGAGGGGTTGGAGGCGGGGATTCGTTTCGTTTCATCTGAGTCTTTATCTTACATGAATAAATAAATTGTACTAATACAACTAAACCGCGTAGCTGTAAATATTGTGTTGCGTTGCTGTCGGAGCTGAATTTACCCGTGTAGCCACCGACCTTGCACTAATCTCAACGATGCTACCTGTACGCACTAAGGCGCGTACATATTACTCTTCAAGTTCTAAAGGATTGGAAGCGGAGGTCCGTTTTGAGTAAGCGTTTTTCTTTTGCGCACCAGCGTGCGTCTGACATTGCTAAAATTTTCACATTTTTTTAACATTAAAAGCGCTGTTTTGTTTTTTCATCGCGCACCTAGGCTTGCGAGCCTACTGTCATCAATGATAATCGAGCCCTACAGGGGAGCCTATTATGACTTGCGTTGAGGCTCTGGTGGAACTGAGGATCAAATCAAATCTGCCACCCCCCCACCCTATCCCCTTGAACAATGAGTGCGAAATCAATAGTCCGAGCAGTTTTTCTGCCAGTGACGAACCTGCTTTTACTTTCTTCTTCACGATCCACAATTGTGTCATGTATTATAATGTTAGTGAATTTGGGCGAGAGTTTCTGTTTGTGATTTTGTGAAAAGGTGTCTCTTCTTCAATCTGTGCTCGCTCGCGCATGCACGGACCATATTTAGTTTCTATGGTTGACCTGGACTGAGAGCTATAAAACCTTGTGACGCGTTGCGGTTGGAGTTGATCTAATCCGTGAAGCCATAGACCTTGTACCTAAACAGACGATACTATCTGTGCTCACTGTCGTGCGTGCATATTACTCATGGAGTTCCGAGTGGTTGGAGACGGGAATTCGTTTTGTCTGAGTCTCTATCTTACCTGAATAAAATGAATTGTACCTCTACTTAACAAGACCGCGTAGCTGTAAACATTGTGCTGCGTTGCTGTCGGAGCTAACTTGGTCCGTGTAGTCGTAAACCTTGTTCCAGTCTCAACGATGATACCTGTGCACACTATCGTGCGTACATGTTACTCTTGAAGTTCTAAATGATTGGAGGCAAGGACTCGTTTCGTTTGAGTCTTACCTGAATAAATGAAGTGTACTATGATCGACCTACCAGGTCGTGTTGCGTTGCTGTCGGAGCTGACTTAGTCCGTGTAGCCGTGAACCTTGTACCAGTCTCGACGATGCTACCTGTACGCACTAGCGTGCGTACATATTACTCTTGTAGTTCTAAATGATTGGACGCAAAGGTCCGTTTCGTCTAGGCGTATTTCTTGTGCGCACCTGCGTGCGTCTGACATAGCTTAAATTTTCAAAATTTTCTTTCTCTAAAAGCGTTTCTTCCCCTCGCACACTGAGGCGTGCGAGCCTACTGGGATTCATGATCATCGAGCCCTACTGGGGAGCCTTATATGACTCGCGTTGAGGCTCTGGTGGAAATGAGGATTAAATCAAAACCCTACTGGGAAGCCTATTATCACTCGCGTTGAAGCTCTGGTGGAATTGAGGATGAAATCGAATCCAATGTAGGCATGAAATTGGCCGCGTCACCTTGCCCCTGCTGCCACCAAGTGACCATCAGCGTGAAACACTTGATGATGGACTGCAACGCGTTCCCAGCGTTGTTTTCTATAAGGCTTACCTATTCACGCAGACAGGCAACACATACCCGCCGGGTTCGTTCGTGGCTTTAATCCAGCTTTCTTGGTTCATAATAAGCGCAAAATTCAGCAGCGAAATAATCTCCGTAATTTACCCTCCTCCAATGACCGAACCACAGATTTAAACCCTAAATGCAGAAATGTATGCAGATATTTGTGAACAACAGATGAACCTGTGGCGAGATATGCTTGCAAACACGAACTACCAAACCTCACCATCCAAATTATGGAAACTCATTAGAAGCCTCAACTACAAAAACACAAACCACATGGACACACATGAGGCAATCCTACCACCCAACACCCACACCATCCCTAGCTTTGCGCAGAGGCAGAATCGTAACCAATGATAGACAACTGAGTTTGAAACTACCATCGCATACTGTTCTTTGCGTCTAAGCTCCAAAGTTTACAAGTTTCCAGGGTATGGAAACTTTGTTGCTGTATCAAAATAAGAGCCGGTCACCGCTCTATGCCGAATATCGCTCCGAGACCTAATATCGTCTCGTAAAGGTTAAAGTTTTCAACTAAATTGGAGAGATTGACTATCATCTCTTTAGAGCGAGAGCAATAAAGCACCTCAGAGGGATACCCCCTGGGGGTATCCCAGGCTCACCCGCCTTCCCGTGGTGTTCTCGACATCCACCAATATTAATTTGCCCCTTTGTGTAAATACGTTTTGAGTTAAAAGACCCCTCCACCGTCCCCCCATCCAGTTTGTAGCTACATCCCCCTCTTGGTGCACAAAGAGGTGAGCCCCCCACTGACGCCGGGGTTTGTGAATTTAGAATCGAAACCAATTGGAATTAAAAAAAGCATCAAAAAATCTGTAAAAAAATGTGAAAAAAAACTACAATCGTTACAAACAAATCTAGATTTAATGTTAGTTTTAAGAGAAAATAAGTTAGTGTATATTTTCGTATATTTAACAGAAATAATAGTAAAGGAGGTCCCACCTTCATTACCCAGAACCCCGGGTAGAAACCGGGGACCAAACAATGGGCAGGACCATGCCCTATCGGAGAGGGGCTGACGGCCCCTCCAGAGCGTCGCACTCAAACAAGTCTGCAAGAAAGAAAGACGAGCTCCTAAGAAGTTTCTCATCGACAGGAGACCTGACTCAGGTCGTAATTGACGACACAAATGAACGCGTCTCAAAGCTGGACGCGAATATAACCGGAATGTAAAATACCCTGGACAAGATATGCAAAATAATAGGCCTTCCCGAGCTGGAGAAAGAGGACTGCCCGGCGCCCACCAGTGAAGTCGTCGAACGTCTCACTAAACTCGAGAACCTTCGTGCAACTATGAATGCCCGACTGGAGGAGCTGATGAAGAGGATAGAGGCCAGGGAACCCGTAACCTGTTAGTGTGTTTCCGCCTCTGCCCTTTTCGATAACATCGCTCTCCTCCCAGCCGAAACTCGTAACGCCCGAACACCAAAAAACACAAAGAGGAGACAATACACACGTTTTGATGACCACAACCTATTCAACAACGTCCCTAAATTCCCCGAACACTTGAAAATGACATTTGATGTCAATGACAGAACGGATATTTGCCCAAATAAACTACGAGAAGAACTGCGCTCCATGACTGGCTGTCCAATTCTCAACATCACCGCCAGCGGTGACGATAGCTTTATCATTGAAGTAGACACAAAACTTCAAAGTGACACTATACTCTCCAGAAACAGAATATGCGAAAAAACTTGCAAAATCATACCACACCCAACTTTTTCCTTGAGTTCAGGCCTGATTTACATCGAGTATTTCCCGAGTGATAAACTCAACGAATTCATCACCGGACTCGTCCAGTATGAGGAATGTTTAGTTGAAGCGAAAATCGCACCAAAAATCAAACCAAGAAGAAACACCGCCACGGCCCTTCTGCTTATATTCAAGTGCCCCACCCCACCTAACTACATAGACATACCTTTCTTTGACGCAAAAACCAAGGTTACACCCTCCGAAGACGTCCGATGCGATGCTATAAATGCCAGAAATACGGACACACGAGCCAAAATTGTAACGGGAAAAAAATATGCTCACACTGCTCCCAGGACGACCACGATAAGCGAGACGATCCCTTGTCGTGCCCATCCGAAGAACCTCACTGCTTTTACTGCAAAGTAAACAGCCACCCTACGGGACACGAAGACTGCCCCAGGACAAGATCGAGAGAGAGATCCTGCAATACCAAACTGAGCACAAAGTCGGGCGACGAGAGGCTGCGGCCCCGATTCGCTCCCCTCAGGCTGATCCTCCCACCCAGGAGAGAAGATCGGCATCATTCCCTACACACTTCCTCATATTATTTGTAGATAGCGGTGCAAGCAAAGTTGCTCCCTCGATGAACCCATTCGCCGTGATGAACTTTCTCTCCAAACAACTGGGAAGCAGACCGATAAACATGAACCGACAGGGCAATAAGTATCTGGCCCACGGCGTAAATATCGAGCAAAGCAACGCTATGCAAAGGATTAACAAAATAGACAAACACAAAGTAACTGTCGAAATACATCCGTTCTTCAATGCTACAAGACGAATTATATACACTTCCAACTACGCTCCCAAAACTGACCCAAGTGCTTTTGCAGCAGGTTTAGCAAAGGATTATGGCGTCACCAACGTTTCCCTTGCAAAATGGATCAAACCTCGAAACATCCACACCACCGCGTACCAAATCACTTTCCCAGGACGTGACACACCGGAATTCGTAGAAATCCCGGGTAAACTGGGTAAAACAAAAACTTACCCAGTGGCGGCATGGCCTGCAGTGTGCAAAAAATGCCTGGAATACGGCAACGTCATCAAATACTGCCAGCCATACATACCCCAACGTTGTAATAGGTGCGCCGGCGAGCATGACCGAGAGGACTGCACAGCCCACCAACCTAAATGCTACCACCGCTCATGCATCCATGAGGCAGGTGAGCGTGACTGCCCAAAGCAGATGGACTAAAAAACAATGACAATCATACAAAATGACCGCAGAGTCACGCGAAAACAAGCTATCGAATTTTTTTATGATGAAAACCCAAACTGCCGTAATTTAAATTACGCCAAAGCAGTTAAATGCACAACTAAGTCTACCCCAACAGACGATATTTGAGTACAGTTAACACAAACTACTACCATGACTCTTAAATTCCTCTCCAGTACTAACAATACTACAACCAGCCCAGCGACCGCCCTCGTAATAGAGGCGGGCGCCCCAAGCAACGAATCCACCAGTGCCCAGGAGAGCACTGCGATATATGCTGCCTCGGCCGACTATGAGGAGAGGTCCAAGAACCCGAAAAGCAAAAGGCCAAAAGACGATGATTCCTCCGACGACGACCGCGGGCTACGCGACACCCTCTCGCCACGAAGCAAAAAGATTAGTAGCACCCCACAAACCACAGCTCGCCTCGATCAGAGCGTTGTACGACTTCTGACCGTCTTAACTGCAACCGCACCCAGCGAAAACCAAAGTGAGGTATTCAACCCTCAGCTAACATGCCCAACACCAGAACATCTCACTAGTGAGAACGACCATCGCCTGCGCGAGGACGCCTTGAAAATCTTCAACGAAGAACTGATATCCCAAAACACTGATCTACCATGCATCGCACTCGACTCAAATATCTCAACGACTACTACTCAGTCCATCATAATGTTTAAAAAAAAACTTTATAGAAGAGAAACGCGGTCGCTCAAGAAGCAAACACAAAGACCGTACTCCCTCTTCCTCTTCCTCCTACAAGAGCACTCAAGCCGAGAACGCAGTGAGTCTAGGAGATCATGTTCTACAGAAAGCGGACGCTCATGCGAACGCTCTCGATCTAGGACACCTGCGCCTCACAGACCAGAACACCACGAAAGTTCCTTCAAACCACGCGACCGCTCCAGACCACCAAAATCTGGGGGTGAAGCAAATCTGAAATGAACAACAACACAACACTTCAGTGGAATTGCCAGGGACTTGGAAGCAAGAAAGATGAATTATTATAGTTCATCTCCACCCATAAACCTTTGACGGTAGGCCTCCAGGAGATCAAACTCCGCGACACAGCCACCTTCTCTATCCCTCAATATGTCATACACCGTCGCGACGGTCACAATAATGTGACTGCACACGGCGAAGCGGCACTTATGATCCATCAAAGCATACCTCACCACCTCTTCCCTCTGAGAACAGAACTCCAAGCTGTCGCAGTGATGATATGTATCTCAAGACCTATTGCGGTGGTATCTATACTCGTCACGTAACCACGACCTCACGGAGGCACTAATGACCGATCTGCTTAACTAACTGCATCATCCCGTACTTCTACTTGGACACTTCAACAGCTACCACGAAGTGTGGGGATGCGTGAGAACAGACCCCAGAGGAGTGATAATGGCCAACACCATAGACACTCAAAACCTGGTCCTTCTTAACGACGGACAACCCACACGGATCACCCTCGAAAGTGAAACCGCCATCGATTTATCAATCTGTTCCCCTACTTTAGCTCCCCAACTCGTTTGGGGAGTCCTGCCTTCAACACATGACAGTAATCACAACCCAGTGATCATATCGCTCCTTACTAACCGACCAAACAATCCTAACGCACAAGAACTTCGATTCAACTAC